>PVKE010047575.1:0-11874 GCA_004027555.1 Craseonycteris thonglongyai | reverse complement strand
ATGTATGTGAATGTGTGTATATATACACACACACACACACACTATATATATATACACACATACACACTATATATATATATATATAGTATATATAATACATACTATATATATATACTCTCTCTATATATATACACACACACATATATGGGTACATATACACACATATACATATTCAAACATATACAAGGACTGTCTGAAAAAGTCCATCCAGTGTAAATATAATAAGAACAGGTACGTAGCTGGGTATTTTCTGGACAGCCCTCATATCTATGTGCATGTGTGTGTGTATTTAAGGTATAAGTATTAAAAATATAGGTAGACTAGGTAAAATTCTACTTATATCACTTTCATTTTTATTACCACTTAGGTAGGCATGTATTTATTTACTAAGGATGTTTATTATCAATCTATGCAATTAATCTGAGAACACTTTAAAGACATAAAAGAGTACACACTTCAGAAAAAGAATTAGGTAAAGCTGGTATAATTTTTTTTCCAAGAGTTTACTTAGCAATTTTAAAACAATCAATCTTCACTAGAAAACCAGGTTCTGTGGAGACTAAAATAAACTATTTAATGGAAATTTTGTGAGGTACAGACATCAGTAACATTTCAGAGATTTCAAATCTTGACTGAAGAAAAATAATTTAACCTCTTTCGTGGGAAATTCAGAATTTTAGAAATGAGAGAAACAAGTCACCTTATTCATACCACATGTTAAAAGTATAAAAACAACTTCTGACTCCAGTGTTCCCTTTTATTTCCAATGACAAAAGATTTATGAGGTATATGGGATTATACTTTCCATAGAACCTGATTATAGAATGAGGCAAAAAAGAAAAAAGACTATAATTTCTGAAGAAACAAAACAAAACAAAAATCTTCATATGAAGGGAAACATTTCAGATTGTTAGATGATTTGATCATTCTAGTAAGTCCTGCTAAGGCCATTACTTCATATTTCGTTGCCTGAAAAGGGAAATAAGAAATACTAGGCTTCTTGCCCACTTGGCTAAATCCACCTTCCTGGGCAATATCCCTAGGAAGGGTGTTTTTGGCCTTAGGTTTGTTTTATTTTCCTCTTTTCACTTTTAAAATTTTCCTCTTGCTCAGTATTTATTTCTTTCTTTATCCTGTTAAAATTACCCCTTCAAGGTGCTTTACTCTCCAGGATTCTTACCAGAGCCTTTAATAGGTTCCTGTGCTACCAGAAAAGTTAGCAGTTTTTAACAGTTTCAAATATATCACTCACTACATTTCCTCTTTTGCTCCAGATGTTTTCTCTTAGATTTCTCACTCCTTGACAGAAGAAATAGGATAGTTTTTGTTGTTGTTGTTTGTTTTTTTTTGATATTATCTCATGACTTCTGTTCACATATTCAGAAATTTTTATCTACCTACTTATTATACTGAGCCTCAATTTTCCTCCCTAAAAACGCCAAGACTCAAACATGTGTTTCAGTTCTTAATTTTATTAGTCTACTAGATAAACAAGAAATTAATAAAAAATAAAGATAAGAATATCAAATCATTTGGTAGTGTGAGAAACCTACCAGGAATATTATTCCAGTAATTTAAGAGAACCAAATAGAAACTAGACCTCATTAGCTCAGAAAAACTGTTAATTATCACATGTAGAGGCAAAACTGAGGTGCAGTAACTTAGCCACTTATAGTGATTTACGTACACTAATTTTAATTACAAAGCTGTTTACATTTTTATTTAAACTAGAGCCTAAAAATTATCTAGTAGAAGAGAATTTTAAAAATAAACTTAGAATACAAGTGCTTTAAAGGCAGAAACTGCTTTTTTTTTTTTTAATCTGCATGTGCCCCCAGACTTGACCTACTATGTGACAGACACTACTACAGCATGTCTGGCACAAACACTGACCTATTTCATTTGGGCACTATGAGAACTGAAGTGCATCAAACAACAAAATAAAATAAAAGATAAAGAAGTATACCTCCTCTCTGTGCCACACCCCAGACTTCAGTTCGGGGGTCTGATAAAACACAGACAATTTTCCATCCTACTTGTGGGACTTTGGGCAACTGAGTAATTGTGGGCTACTTAGTAGGGCTTTAGTCGTTTGTGAACATCAACCTGGGTGAGAGAGCATATTTCACCAGATGGCAAATATGATCACAGTTTTTAGTACAGCCACTGCAACAAGAATATTCCTGTCATAGGTCAAGAACGTACATTATATCACCAAGTTATGACTAATGGGTTCCAAATACAGAACAGCGGTTCATTTTATTGGATATACTTAGAAATTGCATAATGGCAACATTTTAAAGATTGAGCCTAGAATCTTTAAACAAAGGATTCCATGCTCCATTTTAAAAGATTGATTGATTTAAATCTCATACCCTCACTCTACTTGGCACATTCTCACTTGTCCTTCAGGTTTCAGCTAAGTATGACCTCTTCAGAGAAGTTATCTGTGAGTCCCACAGGCAAAATTTGCATAGCTTCACAATATGGCCCATACCACAGCCATCATAATTTTGAAATATATATATTTTACATGCTTGTCCCTTTACTAGTCAATGATTTCTAGTGGCCAGGGATTTACCTAATAAACTTTTTATTCCCAAAATTGAGCATGGTGTTTGGTCCACACAATAACAGGGATAAAATGTGTGATGTACGGATGAGTTTACACATATAGAATATGTTTACATATGCATTTATATGCAAATATATGTAGACAGAGTAGGCTACCAATTGTCATAATTACATGTGTAGTGTTGAAATACCGTATTCTTATATATCTAATATATATATTCTTGGACATTTTCTCCTTTTTTCTCTAATTCTGCCTTGTCACAAGCATGACTAATTTTCTAAAAATAATTGCAAATTGGTTTTTTAAAAGGACAGTAGACTTTATTCAAAGTCAAAAAATAAAATACATTTTTTAAAATGTCATCATGTTAATTATCTCTCATTTTCCCACAAACTAACATTACCAAAGTGGTGAGCACTTTACTTTGCTATATACACTTGACACACTAACTTACTACTAGTTATGCAACGTGTTGTATTTTAATTCTACGGTTTAGGTACCTTATGGCTTCCTTTTCAAATCTTCTCCAGCTAGAGACAGTTTCAGATCCCAGGGGAAGCAAAGATACCTGAGGACACACACACACTTATACACCTCATCCTCAGTAGTGGTCACTGTCCTGAATAAAAGACTGGAAAACCAGTATTAATTACATATTTTCCAGTAAACTCAAACCTCATTTTTATTACCAATCATTTTCTTTGGCTAAACATTTTCCCTTTTCCAAGGAAGTAATAGCAGGACTAAAGCTGATTTTTTAAAATTCTTCCTGCTTGTTTTCTTAAACAGGAGATTAATGAGTTATGAAGTGTCCTATGATTAATCCTTCTTTATCTCACACACACCTCATCCCATAGAAGGTTAGTTCCATATTTTTGTTTATTTCTCTCTCCATACAGAAATCTTATTTCAGGCCCCATTAACGTAATCCACATTATTCCAATAGCCTTCCCTAAAGCCTGTCTAACCTGTCCTCCTCCTCCTCCTTCCACACACCATTTCTCTATACCAGGGGTGTCAAACTGGCAGCCTGCGGGCCACATGCAGCTCCCGAGGTAATTTTTGTGGCCCACGATGCTCTGAAATAAAATGAAAATAGAAAAAATTGTTATGAAGAAAATAGCGCTTAGGGGAGATGGAGGCAATACCGTACACACAATTCCCTCGTTAACCCTGTAACTACTGAAGACGAGTATACACGTGGCCCAGTGCCTTTCCTGGGGGCCTGTGGGCGTGTATAAACACGCTGACTCAGTACCAGCGATGTTTGTAAATGTGATGTGGCCCGCGTGAATCTTGCCTGTTGCACCAAATGGCCCGCGTTTTAATTGAGTTTGACACCCCTGCTCTATACCACTGTGTGGCTTACCTATCTTAACATGCCTTACTTTATCACGCTACTTTATCAAACATACATTGACACCCACACCACATACAAAACAATAGTGGTTATTTTGTATGCTGTCAAATCAGAACTTTGAACATTGTATTTTTCAATTACATTTAATGCATTTAACTCTGGCTTATAGGTTAGTATTTTGAGAATTTGGTAATATAAGCCTGTCATAGAGAACCTGGTCACTGTTCAATGTGATATTCAAATCAGGTTTTGAGTCATTGCAGCTAAAGGCCACAGTTCAGTGGTGAATTCATGAAGGTGATTATCAACTTTTGATGTCTGTTGGCAGCCACTCTGCTGGTGACATCCTACAAGGCTGTTCATTTCTGACCAGATGTCTACACTTTGCACATGTAGTCTATTCTTCACAATTTAGCATTTTATTTCATATTGTTTTATTTCTTTCAAGCATAGATTTCTCTGACTAGTTTAGGTACTCACTGAGGGCAAAGATTATGTTAATGTTTCTGTTCAGTCACTCAAGCCTCCTTGGTCAGTAAGAACACATTAAATCTCTCATTATTGAAGAGTAAACTCATCACCCACCCATAGCGTGGTAAACCAGAGCATAAGCTTGAACTTTACACCAATTGTGAGAGGTCTGATGACTACACAGTCCCATTATTAGCATTTGTGGGACAGATTAAGTGCTGTGAACCAGTAGCCACCTTATCAAAATCATCAATTAGAAAGTAAATTGTCATTGTGATAATGATTTTATTACTTAACGATTTATACTCTTCTACAAGGTGTTATTTTTATTTAGTTTTAAGATGAACAGGAAAGACAGATAATGATGTTTTTCTTGCCTAGCAAATAATCTAACAGTTAATAGAGATAGTGAGAATTTATTTCTACATAATACTATGCCTTAGAGCAAAGGTGTGAATGCTATCTCTACCATTTACTACTCTGTATATTTGGACAATTTGTATATCCTCTTACAGCATTTATCCTTCTTTGTAAAATCAGGATAATACTACTCTAAAGGATTGCTGAAAGATCAGAGTTTACATTGGTAACAAACTTAGTTCAGTAACTTACTAACTTGGCAAAAAGAAGGTGCTCAACAGATGGTAGACTTTATCACACCACACCTATTTGCCTGGGTTTTCTACCCAGGCCCTCAGTCACTTGAGAGTACAGTATCGGAAAAGGAATGTAGTCTGCAAATAGCCTGCAACATTCAGAGGTCACCAAGTTCCCTCCCTTATCTCCTTTCTCTCTTCCTTTCTCCTTCCTTCTGTACTTTCTTTCCTTTGTTTGCATGCTGCATGAAAAATTTTAAATAGCTTTTGAAACTTCCTTTTTATCTTCTCAGAAATTCCTCATATTAAAGTTCTTGAGATATAAAAACAAGTACATTTGAATAAAAAGAGGAGTGACATAATTTGTAGCATGACACCATACTAATATAGTCATTTATTTAGAAGTTCTTAACCTGTATAAATAGTAGGAAAACTGATCAGAGAGGTACTTTTTATTTCCTCAAAATAACCTAGAATAAAATATAGTGCTGGCCTCATTTCTATTGAGATTAACCCCAATGCCTCAGCAAAAACAGTGCCTACCACAATTTCATAAAATAATTTTAGAAGCAATAAATTATGACTTGTTCCCTTTACACAAATATTTTATATCATGAACTAACTAGCTAGTTCAAACTGAGGAACTGAGATGGAAAACTGCAGATAGAAAGGTCAAGAAGTAGATGATGTTTTTGAAGTTAGTGCATAGGGTTTCTGGTGAGAAAGGAGTAGGAGGTTAAATCAGCTGCCATATGGGGAAATAGTCTGTGTTTCTAGGCAGATGGGGAGTATAATGTACATACTTGAGATGTGAAAATTTATTCAAACATTTTTCCAAGTGCTTTAAACAGCTACGATAAATAATATTTTCTTGTGAAAAAAAATCTTGAGAGATAAAGTTTGAAAATGTATTATAGGTATTAGATAAGTCCTTCAGTACTTCTTAACTATTAGCAGTGTACTGAATCAAAAAAATACTTGGTTCCATGACATTAAGGAATTCTTCATGGCCTTGAGTCATGAAGTTAAGAGTTTGACAATGACAATAGAAACAACTGAGTACCTGATGGATTTCTGAGCAGTAAAATTTTTGTCACATTAAACTTAATTTAAAGAACGAAGATTCTTAAAGCTCAGAAATGGGTTTATCTGTTACATTACATAGAAGAGGTGTGGGAGATGAGAGAATGGACAGGACTATATTATTAGTAGTGGCAGTTCCAGAAAATTGTGTTTACTGAATTGATTACAATATGGAGTTTATCAGAACTTTAAAATTTTACCATTTAAAACTAATGTCAAATTAAAAATGAGTTTTAATCCAAAGCATCGATATAAATCAATGGTTTAAGAAATTTGAAGTGATTTTATTTTTCAGAAACACAACTTATATTATCTCAAACTTTAATATTTTCAAGGAACTTTTATAAAATATGACATGTCTGAATGAAGACAAAAACAAATGTTACTGTCTCCATCTATTTGTGGATATTCAAGAACACAGATCTTCCAGTGCTGGAAGAGACTTAATTCTTCATCTGGAATCCAATCCCCATTTTATAAATTAAATTTTAAGAATATAATTATAAAACAGGCTAAGTAATTTAACCACGACCATACAGCTATTAGTAAATGACAGAAGTGAATCTGAAACATGTTAGGCATTCCAAGCCAGTGTTCTTAGCAAATTAAACTCTCTCATATAAATACATTGCCAATTGATCCTACCAAAAAATCTAAAGGATCAGTATGGCACCTAGAGCATAGCACAATTGGAAACTCTCATTTCCCAAGTTAGCACTGGTTTCCCTCACTATTCAAAAGTAGAGTGTTTCTATGAAACTTTACATAAGCCAAAATGGCATATAAAGCAAAGAAGTAATTATCATTAATTTACATGGAAACATTTTTAAGCATTTCCAGACCCCATATTCAGTGCACACATTCTATCTTTATTTTGTTCACTTCTATGGAAATGCTTAATTGGTATAACACCCTTATGAGCTCTCATGCTTTTCTGATACCTTAGGATACATCTTGCTGAAGAATACACAAAATAAAGTGAGGTAAAGCACAGATGCTCACAGGCCCAGTTCAAAACTACAGTAGCGTGATGCTGAGTGTGGTTCCCAGAGAAGGATCTTGTTAGGGTCATTGATGCTTGGTGTATATGCCGCCTCTATAATGCTTGTTGCAGAATAGACATTTAACCCTATTTTTGCTTTTTTTCTTAACAGCAAAAATCTTTCAGATTTCTTTCAGTTAGCAAAAATAGGTACTAATGTAGTTCTTTTCATAAAAGCGAAGTGGCATATTGCAAACTTTCCCAAAGTGGGAGAAACCTGTAGTCCTCCCAATACTGTATGTACTGAAAAATGCATTCACTGTATTACCTCAATGCATGAAGAAAAAACTCCTCTCCTTGTGGTCTAGTCTGGAATTTTAATAATGGAATAGAAACATACACCTCTGTGTAACACTAACTTGAATAATCCTGTTGACAGAAATTAAGGAAGGTACACCTTACTCAGGACAAGAGCACATTTCTCTATATCTGCATAAAAAGAAGCACCTCAATTGATCACCTACTATGCTTCTTCTTTGAATTGGTGTTCACAAAGTCTAAGGTCACTTCATGGGGACAGGGGTCTTTGATTTACTCCTTCGTTAGTGATCTTTGAATGAATATCTACAAACACACAGAGGTTTTGCCAATTGTTTCTAAGCCAGGGAACAGCTTATACAAAATCCATCATAACTAACATTCAGTTTCAGTGAATCTGTAGGCAAGTCAGAGCTCCTATAAATCTTCACATTAGAGACCTTTAGTAAAATAAGGTTAGGGTCCCTTGGTTTGACTTAATGAAATGTTGTATTAAAGTGAGTTCCTTTTCATAGCATATTTCTTTTTCTTTTTTTTTTAATATTTATTTTTTTGATTTTTGACAGAGAGAAACAGAGACAGAGAGAGACAGAGAGAAGGGGGAGGGCCCAGAGCAGTCTCCATACTTGACATTAGTTTTTCCATATAGTTTCACTCCACAGGTGGGCACAGGGCTGCGCAGGGCAGGAACTGGGCCAGGAGCCTCCCACATAGGTCCCGGCAAGAACTGAACTGGGGGCACACCCCAGTTCAATATGTGGGTCCACATGGGCCGGGGCCGGGATTCGATACTTGGTCTCCAGGGCTTCAAAGCGAGTGCTTAACCCGCTAAGCCATCCCAGCTTTCCCATATTTCTTAAAATATTTTAATCCAATGAAAGAACTTCCTTCTTGATTTTTATAACAGCATTTATATACCAACAGAAAATCCTTTTTTCTTGTTTGTTTGTTTTTTTCCTATAAGTTCCAGTGAATGATAATCGTGCCTCTGCTTTCACAGGAACAGTTCACTGGGACTCACAGTTATGCCACTTTACCTACAGTAAACAAGGAATAGGAGATATTTTTTTATTCAGATAATGTTTTCTGCTGAAAATGGAGTTATAAGTATGACCAACACCGCTGAGGAAATGGGCAACGTGGCACTTTAATTTCCATTCTGTACCTTCACATGTGAATCAGATGCAATAGATCTTTTAAGCTTAACTTGGAAGGGTTTGGTTACATATATTAATTTAACCTCTGTTAATTATATAACAAAAACAATAATGCTTTCATAAAATTTGGAGTTTTTTTGAGTCACTCTGGCAAAAACCTCAGGAAGAAATCAAATAGAAGGATAAAAATTTAAAAAAATGTCATCAATCACTTAGAAATAAGCTTACTAGAGTACCATTTTAAATGGGACAGAAAACAATGGCACTGTCCCATTTCAAATGGTACATACAAATAAGGTCAGCTTACCGACACCTTGAATTTAGCCCAATGAGACTAGGCTGGCCATATGTACCATTTGAAATAGGACAGTACCATTGTTTTTTCTCCCATTTAAAATGGTTATTTCAGGTCAGCCTACTCAGAAATAAATCCAAGTCAGCATCAGCTTGTATTATAAACGCAAGAAGAGGCAGCCTAATTAAAGATCAGCTTCTTTAGAGGGTAGGCTGTTCCTTGAAAAGAGGGAGGATCTGAACAATCTACCTCTCAAAGAGTCAGTGCCAGGTGAAATGAAGAAAGTATATTATTTGGAAGCTCATCCAGCAAAATATTATTTATGTAATGTTGGAGACATAACTGTATAAACATTGAAGAAGCTTAGAAAAGAAAAAAACAAGGCAGGATTATAATAGTCTATTTAAAATGTGTACATTTACAAGTCCTGTATTATTAATTAGTGCTCTATTGCTGTTGCTTGACCTTTCAGTTTTGGTAAAACAATATAATTAGATAGTATAACTAGCTATTTAGCCAGTAATATGAGTATTTCTTTGGTCCTAGAATTTGTCCATATTTTAGCCATTGTACCAATCGGACAACCCAAAGAACAGATTTCATCATTACCTCAGTGAGAGCAAAGCAGCAAGTGGAAGTAAAGACTTGGCACAAGAATGGGGCCACTATATTCCTCAGATTCCAACAGACTGAAAACTGTAAAACTCATTCTGAATCAATGTGGGGAAGTAAGCTCTGGGCAACAAGCAAACAAGGAAGGTGGGGAAAGAAAGGCAGACAAGAGGGCAACACTGGGGGTAAAAGAAGAGAGAAGGAGGTGCAATAAAAAATGTAAAATCTCCATAGGAGACAAACATTGGTGAGCCAGACATGAGTTGTGGGAGTTACAGGATCCATTCTTTCTTTACTTGGAATGTTGATTTTGAACATTTCAAAACATAAGAACCAAAACATCTCATTAGCCAAGGGCAGAGTCCCTTGATCTCAGACTTGGTCTGATTCCCACCCTTTATTTTAAGCCCTCCTGGGAACTTTTTTTTTTTTTTAATTACAAATGTAATTGCTACAGAGGTCAAAGGATAACAAAGCTATAAATTATGACATTCAGCTAACTACACTCAAGAGTTGCTGGAAAGAGGACTGGTGAAATGTTTACAGGAAACTTTGTTCTGTGGCCAAAAGTACAGGTAGAAAAAAAAACTGTAAGTGTAAATTTGAAAACTGCTCTTCAGTTCTTTTTGGTTCTTATCACCAAGAGTGAAGATTGTTATTGTTGCCATACCATCATCTCTCCCTCTTTCTGATGGGAAAAAAAAAATGTTTTGCTTTCAGGGACCATTTCTCCACCAATCAGTCCATTATTGGCTTTGGGACAGGCACATATCCCAGGTCTTGCCAAGCATAGTAACACATACTCCTAGCCCCTCCCCACCAATGGGAACTGGTTCAAAAATGGATACTTGGTTCAAACGAGGCCAATCAAAACACTTCTGAGAACTTTGGCAGGAAAAGTTCCCATCTCCTTCAAAGAGGGGAAGGGCTAAAGTCTTTACACTTCCCTGGCATTTTCTGCCATTTTATGAAGATGGACTGATTGAGAATGAACCACAGGGAAGCAAGGCTACAGACACAAAGAACAAAAGACAGAGTTGATGGCAACGTTCAGAACCTGAACACAGTCTACTGAAATTTTCCGTAATATAATCTAAACATTTCCCATATAAGCTGGTTATAGTCACTGCCTAATTATTGGTAATCACTTGAGACTAAAAGTCTTAAAGTTACACTCCCTTGTATGAATTCCACCATCTTTCACTTTATGCCAATATCTGTTAAGGAAATATTTTGTTAAGGTACGCCTGTTGCAGAATTGTAACATTTCTACACATGAAGCAATATTAGTCTGTATTATCTGCTCTTCTCACAGCTCACATAAACCTTGAGTAACCCTTGGAGAAAAGAGGAAAGCCATCTCTTCCGCATAACAGAATGGCCATTGAACATTCTAAGTTATTCCTTGGATTGTCTCTAATATAAACATTTCTAATGTCAGCAATGTTGAAATTGGTCATTTTGTTCCTCCCAAAACTTGTGCTCTGGAACAAAAGAAAATATATTTTAACAATAAAATGTATCAGGATATCTGTAGGTTTTCTTTGCAATACGTGAGTGGGTACCAACACAGCCACTCATACAGGTAGAGTGTTAACAATGAAGGTGGCGATGGTAAGAGAACAATATGCTTTCTGTTACTGGGACAATCAGTAAAGAATTACACAATGTGTAAGTCTGAGAAATATCTACCTGTAAAGTTCTGTGTCTGAGAAATAACAAAATCTTTCCAATTATTCCAAGTGCCTCTCCAATCTATTCTACATACTTCTGTTAGTATTCTCTTCCTAAAAGATAGACCAGTATATGACTCTATTCTGCAACAAAATCCTTAGCTTTATTATTTTTTTTAAACCCTTAGCTTCTGACAGCATAAGAAAAGAAGTTCAAATCCATCAGTTTGGTGTTCAAGGTTCTTCACAATTTGATCCAATCCATCGGTGCAGTCTTTTACTCCTTGCCACATCTCTAAGGCATCACAAGCTCCAGAGAAACTCATCAGTCACAAATTATTTCTTACTTAGGCCAACCCTAGTCTGTCTTCATTTGGAGTAGTCATTCCTTTCTAACCCACCTATTGCTTTATTTTAACCAACTTACATGAGAATCCATTAGGTCAGGGATTCCCAATCCAGTGCCCGCGGGCACCATGCCCGATTTGTGTGCACCCACCATTATTTGACTGCATCAGAAGTTTTCATAAACACTAAGTAAAACTATAATTTATTTTTATACATTTGTTAGAATTTTAAAATATTGTTTGAGTATCTACACAGGTTTGTTATATTCGTGGGTATGTGTGCGATATCGTATGTATAAGTTTGTCCCTAGCTGTCGCCTTTGTACACGTCGCGTCTTGTGTAGCTGCTGCGCTCTTTAAACTCTCCTCCCCCCACCGGGAGACGCCAAGTTGCCATTTGGATTG
>PVKE010047574.1:0-11870 GCA_004027555.1 Craseonycteris thonglongyai | reverse complement strand
GGTTTTCAAGTTTTTTGGGTAGATGCCCAGTAGAGGGATGGCTGGGTCATATGGTAATTCCATTCGTAATTTTTTGAGGAATCTCCATACAGCCTTCCATAGTGGCTGTACCAGTTTACAGTCCCACCAGCAGTGTATGAGGGTTCCTTTTTGTCCACAGCCTCTCCAGCACTTGTTATCCCTTGTCTTGTTGATTATAACCATTCTAACAGGTGTAAGATGGTATCTCATTGTGGTTTTTATTTGCATCTCCCTAATTGCTAGTGATGTGGAGCATTTTTTCATATATCTGTTGGCCATATGTATGTCTTCCTGAGAGAAGCAATCACTTACTATTGATTGAGCATCTTGTCAAATCTCGTTCTTCCTTCAAGGATCATTCTCTTCATATCTGACCCCAAAGAATTTCTCCAACCTCAAAAGGTTTATAGCATTGTTCTGTAACAGAATTCCCCAACCTCACTACTATTGATATTTGGGGCTAGGTGATTAGGTGGGGGGCAACTGTATTATAGGGTGTTTAACAGCATATCTGGCCCCTACTCACTAGATGCCAATAGTAAATCCTTCCTCTCTCTCACTCCCCACTGATAAACTATGACAACCAAAAGTATTCTTCTATCTCCCAGACATTTCTAAATGTTCCCTGGCGTGGGAAGGCAAAATCATCCCTGAATGATGGATGCTAACTTATCAGGGTGATCATTTCATAAGTTATATAAATGTCTAATCACTGTGTTGGATACCTGACAGAAATATACATGTCAACTATAATTTAAAAATTAAAATTAAAGATTCCTGACTAAGAATCACTGTTCTATAGCATTCTTACTTTAACAGTTAATACATGTGGGATTATGCCTTCTGATATTAGATGTGCTTTTTAATTAAATTATTATTGATTTATTATATGCTTCATTAACTATTTTTGTGTATCTTTCTTCTTTGAGTAAATATCTGACAAATTTCCTACAGACAGATATAGTGTGTTATGCTTCTTTGTATCGGTCCATGTTGTCTGCCATTAGGTGATTGATTTATTTTGGGTTAGTGCACAATAGCAGGGACTCTGGAGCCAGATGCCTATTCCTAAACTCTAGTTCCACTACTTACAGTCACTTCAGGCAATTTCCTTCACCTCCTCCTAGTTCAGCCTTATCACGTATAAAAAAAGAATAGTATCTCCTTTAAAAGTCTTGTGAGAACTTTAAACAATAAATATATGTAAAACACTGCCTTCCTCCAATAAATACTACCCAAATATTACCTACTATAGTGAGCACAGAATACCAAAGGAAGTACCTTAGTAGAGTGGGTGATTTCTGCCCCACAAGAATGTTTTGTATGTTTGAAAGACATAAAAACATTCAAAACCTAGAAAACCACATACAAGATAAAATGTTAAGGATCTATAACAATTAAGCTGTCACCATGTAGTGTATGAATGATTGCCAAATGACTGACAGATATTTGAAATTCAGAGAAGGGAAAATCACAGACGAATGAAATGGGGGAAGGAGTCGCAGAAAAAGTAAAATTTGAGTAGAATGTGAAAAAAAGTTGTGAAGAGGTGAGAAAAGAGTCTAGACAGAGATAAAAGTTCAACCAAAACCCCAGGGAGAGAAAAACCATGATTCATTCTGGGAAGAGTTAATAAACACGTCCAGCTGCAGTAAAAGGGTGAAAAGGACACATCAAAACAAAACAGAACTCAGGTCCACACACGTTTAGTCCTATGGAATTGATACACTTATAAGCAATCAAAATCATCCCTATACATTTTAGTGAGTTGTTCTACTTGCCATTGGTGGCTGGAATAGCTATGGCCAAGGGCCACAATCCAATATGAAGCAGATTTTCAGCATAAATGTTTATTTCAAAAATAATAATAGTAATAACTCATAACCATTGAACATTTTCTTCATACCAGTTAGTGTACTGAGGACTTTATATGTATAATTACATTTAAATTAAATAAGTTCTGTCCTATGGTAGACAACATTTCACAAGTGAAATGACTATGTGAAAATACTATATATTAGAGTACCCAGTACTAACCCAGTGTCACATGATCAATGTCACAGAGGGGATACCTTCTCTAGACTTTTCTTTATAACTTTTTCTGTGGCATGTGTCCCCTCATGTATCTCAGAGCTTCCACCCTTCTGAGTTTTTCCTTTTCTGCTGTTCTATGGACACAGGTTTTTTTTAATGGTACTCTGGTTGTTCTTTATACAGGCACAGTCTTGATCAATATAACATAGTTTCCATCAGCTGTAGTAATTTCCTTAACACCTATAATTACTACAGGAGGGTATTCATATACTCATACTATTATAACTTCCAAAATTTCTCATAATTAAAACATTTTTCGGGATGCCAGGATAGCTCAGCAGTTGAGCACTTGCCTTGCAATCACAGGGTCTGGGGTTCAATTTCTAGTCCTGTCCCATGCAACCACATATGCTGAACTGGGGCACAACTGGTAATCACTGGGATGGCAGTAGAGGTTCTTGCCTCCCATGCAGGAAGCCCCCAGTTAGGTTCCTGCCCTGTGCAGCCCCACATCCACCAGTATGGAATGAAACTGTCACAACTAATAATGTGCAACTATGAAGACTGCTCTGGGCCTTCCCCTTCTCTCTCTCTCGCTATCTCTCTCTCTCTCTCTCTCTCTCTCTCTCTCTCTCTCTCTCACACACACACACACACACACACACACACATTCAACTGCTCCCAAACAATAAAATAAATCTTAAAAAAAAACAACATTGTTCATAAGATGTAGTAGGATTATATTTACTAACTTTCCCAGTAACATAGCCAAAAAAAAAACACTGTTTACTAGGTGCAAAATGAAACCAACTTAACTGATTACACTGATCATTATTACTACATCAAAACACTGTCTCACATAAAGAGAGAGATAAGATTGGAAAGGTGAATTAAAATGTTAATTTCAATTGTCTGATTATAGGGGGTGAATTTTACATTAGAGCCTTAGGAATCCTTAAAAAAAAACTTTTGAGTGGGGCAGTGAAAAGCTGAAACTAATATTTTATGAAGATAAATTTGGTGTGAGTATGCAGAAAATTGAAGGAGAACAAAACTAACAGGTAAACATCTGGAAGATGATAATCCAGAACGGAGTATAAAGGATATTTTAAAAAGATAAAAATAATATCATTTATGATATATTGATATTTGGCTTAAGACCAAAGCATAGGGGATGCCAGGATGGCTCAGCGGGTTAACAGCCCTGGGTTCTGAGGATCGAATCCTGGCCCCCATCCACGTGGACCCATATGCTGAGTGAGCTTCCCTGGTTTGGCTCCCAGCTCTCAGGGGCATGCCTCTCATGTGGGATCCCCCAACACCTGGTTCCCACCCTGTGTGGACCCCCCACTGCCCACCTGTGTAGATGAAATTGTGTCAAAACTGATGACGTACAACTATGAAGACTACTCTGGGTCCTCCCTCTTCTCTCTCTGTCTCTGTCTCCCTCTGTCAAAAACAATAAAAATAAATTCTAAAAAAAAAGACTAAAACATAACATATAAATCTACCAAAACAGCATGATTAGGATGTCATGATTATGCTCATAAACCAAAAAACATGCTCACACACACCATTTTCCTGTCTAGCAGTCAGTTAGGAAGCTTAATCTCATGTCAGAGCATCAACTTCCATGCACAAGTGCTTTCCATTAGGTCCCTGCTCTATCCTCTTTGAAGCTGGTAGATCTAACTGCCAGTATACCTCTTCTAACACAAACACACACCGTCTTTTTGTGGTCCCATATTTCATGTAGTTTCTCCCACACAAAAAGAAAAACAAGTACTTCATTTATGGCAACTGCTGCATCTGAGTCGTCTCAGCAAATCTTCATGAGAAGCCTGTGTATTAAATGATTACTCTTCTATTACTGAAGACGACACTGGTGCTCAAAGAGATTAAGAGACATAATCAAGCACCACAGCTGGAATAAAGAGACAGAGAAAGAGAGGGAGGAATAGAGAAGCCAAAAAATAAGACTTTTTATTTCTTTCTTTTTTTTAAGATTTATTTTATTGTTTTTGACAGAGACAGTGAGAGGCAGAGACAGAGAGAAGGGGGAGGGCCCAGAGCAGTCTCCATAGTTGTACATCATCAGTTTTCAGCATGGTTTTGTTCCGCACAGGTGGGCAGGCACAGCACAGGGTGGGAGCTGGGCTGCGGGTCTCCCACATGGGAGGCACACCCCCACGAGCCGGGGGGGACTGAACTGGGGGCCTCCTGCATGGGAATCACACCCCAGTTCAGCATATGGGTCCACACCATCCAGGGCAGGGGCTGCAAAGAGAGCACTTACCCTGCTGAGCCATCCTGGCTCTTTATTTCAATAACATTTTTCTGTTTATAAAACATATTAACCCTCCTTATTTCTTTGCATCCTAAAAATAATTCTGTTATCAATGGGAAATAGAGTTGTTTTTCCAGGGTCAGCTTTTTAGATTACATTATTTGAAGCTGTTAGGTCTACACTTAGGGTATGAAGGCATCTTTCTTCCATAATACCAGCTTCTTCCACGTTCCCTGTAATTGTCAAGATCCCTACTTCCCTAAAGAGTGTACTGACTCATCCCTTCTTAAGAAACTAACTCTAAATGCTTATCTTTCCCACAGGGGAAATCACACCTCTGGAAAGAAAATGGAGGGGCAGAGAAATAACAAAAGCAACTAAAGTTTAATCCACATCCAAGACTTTCTTATCTATTGGTGGAGAAAAACCCACCCATGCTGAGGTTAGCTACACAAATATATAAGGTTATTAACCTCACCTAAAAAATGGGTCTATCTAAAGGGTGAATTGAGAATTGTGCCCATTGACCTGATTAGTTCATGGAGAATGTTCTGATTTATATCATTCTCTTCCCCAAAGAACAGGCACCAAAGATTTACCTGAAGTCATTCAAAGGATTCAATTAAAGTTTCTTACAAAATTTGGCTATCTCTCCAGTCTAATACCTTCAGATATAAAAATACCTAGAAAATTCTAAAGAAAAAAAAATCATGGTATTATTTATCCTCAATTTCAAATCCAGAAAGTTATTTTAATCTTTTCTTCTAGACCGTGTGTTTTGGGGAAGGGAGAAGAGTTACTTTTACCACAACAAACATGAGAGTGAAAATTGTAAGAATATTGTCATCAGGTTACTAGCTTTATCTGCAGATAAAAACCGGGCCAAAACAGATAATGGTTTTTTTGCAGCTATTTTACATATATTTTCCCCCCTCACCAAAATGATTGTCTTCAGGGCTTACATTCATTATTCCTTTACTGTCTTCCCTATAATCAAGTTCTCTGAATAAATACAAGGGTTGAGTTACAATTAAAAATGATGACACTCCACTGGGCCAGTGTTCTTACATGCAGTAAGCGGGTGTGGCTAATTGCGGAGCGGAGCTTGGGTTATTTCCCCCTCATTTTGCTTCACTTTGATTGGTGGACTGGCACGTTAAATAAAGATTTCAGGTCTTCCTTGAATGAGAGACACAGAGCGAGTCCCTGACACACACAAGCCAGAAAAAAAAATTAATCTTCTTTTCTTAGAACTATCTTGGTTGGCATCACCAGGCCATGAGAGCACAGTGCAGGCCAGCGTTAAAGGTAAAATGTGATTTTCTGATTTCCATGTGATTCCTGTAAGTTCTTTTTCCTATCTCCAGAAAGCTTTTTAAAAGAGGATTTATCTTCATTTGTCACCAGAAGCTGAATAATAGATTATTGTAAACCAATAGTATGTTGCAGAGAAGACAGCCTAATACTCTTCCAGCTACAGAAAAAGACTTACCTCGAAACTTCTTTTTACTGTATGTGATTATTAGTGACAGTCCCTACTTTATAAAAGTATTAGAAGATGAGCAAATTGCTTGGATAAACAAATTTTCATTAATGTAAAATAAAGGGCCTTTTGAACTTACAAAATAATTTTAAAGAGATAATTCGTGTTGGGAAAAGAAAATTTGAATTTTGAGACATTTTCCAGTAATACCTTAGGAAATTTAAAAACTAAGTTCATCTTTATTTGAGAAATGTAAGTTTGGGCACGGTCATCTAGGTAACCCAAACATAGAATAATATGCCCTATATATCTGCAAGTAAAGGTTTGTTATGAAATGTCTGTATTACATTTCAAGTGCATTTCAAAACTTACTCTGGAAGGAAACAAAGTACGGTATATAAACTGTGGATGATATGGAATATACCAAACTTTCACATAGTCAAAGGGATTTTTCAATTCACCATTTGTTTTTATAAAATGAAATTTCACAGATAAATAATATGCGTGGAAATTGTTCCTACATGTTCAGTGAGGTTGTAATTTTATTTTTTTTAATATTTGAATATTTTTTAATTGCTTGTCAATTCTTTCCTAAAACTAGTAACTACAAATCAGTTGTTCAGCAACATTTGGTTCTTTTTGTTTTTTGTTCTAAACCTGGCTGTGAGGAACAGAGACTAAACTCATTTGAAATATTGTCTTTTGACCATTCTGAATTAACAATTGCTCTGATTTACTTCCACAACCTAACTCTGTTTCAGATCCCACTTTTCAAAATGAAAGACCTGATAGTGATCTTGTGGCTCCTGGAAATGAGTGCTGCCGTGCCGGTAAGTCAGCCTTCTCGAGTGTGTCCCAGAAGAGACACGTCAGACACCAAACAACACGGAAGGGGTGGGCTAAGAGTCCACGCATGTGCTCATGATTTGAATCAACCCACTGGTCTGGTTCCTACTAAGCCGAAAGTCATAGTTGCCCAGACATCAGTCTTTTCATCCAGAAAGTCAAATATATACTTGTTCTATTCCACAAGATAGTTAAAATGTTCCAAACATAATTTCTGTGTTTTATGCCATTCACTAAAAGAAACAAGACTTATGTGGTCCCTGTATGCCATACATAGCAGAGTTGTATTATCAACTACTTGCTACCACTGTGAAATTGAAATGAAAAGAGAAAATTTCTCAAAAAAAAATACATTTTTATTATATAAAATAAAAATATTAGACAATTTACTGTGGTTATAAAACTGAGCTAATGCCATTTGAAGCTAGTAAGTAAACAACAAATTCGCCTCAAAGGGAAGATATGAGTGACAGCTGAAACTTCTTTAATCAAAACTGTCCATAGCAGTGGAGCTAATTGTATGTTATATACAGTTCCACACTTGGTCCACTCAATTATATATTGAAATGATCTCATACAAATATAATTTTCTTTGAGCCCTGAAGTAGTCCAGCCAATAGAGTGTAATTCTGATTTCATGAGGCTTCTATTCAGCTGCTATATGTATTTGGCAAATAGTGACTGAATACCTGCCACACACCCAGCAGTATGCTAGGCAATGGAGACACAAAGGTAATTATTACATGGTCTGTTGTCTTGAGGCCTCAAATCCAATTGTCTCAAATAAACTTTAAAATATTTAAATCCCTTGAGAAAAGAAGTGAGCTACTTAGGTTTCTTAAGGTTAAATGTTTTGGAGAACAGGAATGAAAATATTACCAGGAGGAAAAACTTTAATTCTACCTATAAAAAGAGTTTCTATTCCATTACTCAACATGAATTTTAAACGAAAGAAGAAATGACGCTGCCACTCTAGCTGACCTTTGTATGATACTCCCATTGGAGTTGGCCTCAGTCATCCATCATCAGTTTAATAGCTTGACACTCTTAGAACCTATACTGATCCACACCCATGTCAGTCAGGGCCCCTCTGAGGAACAGGGCAAGTAATGGCTCAGGATTGCTAGCTGCCTGCCTGCCAAATCAGATGTTTTTCTTTTACTTAGGCAACTGAAATGTATCCCCTGTCTATTTACATTCATGTAGTATTGTTCTTCAATAATTCATGACTTGGAACAGATGGAAAGCAAAGTATACTTTGTCCTGGAGTTAAATCTGTTCAAGATATCTTGGACAATAAATCAAATGTTGACCTCTCAGCTGTACTTTCTATTTCCAGTGGGTAAGGAATTTCTCACCAGGGAGAACTCAAAATTATTCTTGCTTCCATTTAGATGTTTCCTCAGCAACCTGGGACACCAGGCATGGCAAGTTTGAGCCTGGAGGTATGTATTGTCAGAGCAATTACATTTAATTTTACATTTGTGTGTTCCTGACCAGGGAACAACATGATGGGCTGTTTCTCAGCTTTCCTAGTTAGATGTCAGCAGCTGTCCTCCGGTGCTGTTCTACAGAAGCTTAGGACTTAATTAGAACCCTGTCTCATAATGTTACTGGAATTTTAAACTCTCATATGTTCTAGTCTTTAGAATGTCATCTGTGTGTGAATCAAAGCAATACTAATATATATAAAATCAGTATACCTAGGGCATTAATATAATTACTACATTAATTAAAACATTATTCTAAAGTCTCAACTGGTTAATGTTTAGTTCTTATAGTATCTTATATGATAAACTTCCCATGAAGAAAATTTAGCTTAAAATTTAGCTTATTTATAAGAACTCCTGTAAATAACATTAATATTGTACTATGGTACCTGCTGCATAACCTGTGTTAGTCTCACTGCACTTCTCACGACTAATATATACCCTGTTTTGAAAACTTCCAGCAAAATAGAAATACTTGACCATATTTTTAGAAACTATTAATACTTACAAATAGAAAAATATTTATAAAATTACAAATTTCTCACAAGACCTTGAAAATTTTATTTATAGCATGACAATCTTAGGGCAATCCATACCTATATTGGCTAGAAGCTTATATGATGTGGAAGCTAATTTCTTTTTTAAAGATTTATTTTTTACTGTTTTTGACAGAGAGAGACAGACAGACAGACAGACAGACAGAGACAGACAGAGACAGACAGACAGAAAGAAGGAGGAGGGCCCAGAGCAGTCCCCATAGTTGCACATCATTAATTTTCTACATAGTTTCATTCCACAAGAGGTGTGAAACCTTGTAGGGCTGGAACCAGCTAGGGGCCTCCCACATAGGAGGCTTGCCACATTGAGAACTGCCACAACATATGGGTCTGCATGGGCAGGGGCCTGGATTTGATCCTCCGACCCCAGGGCTGCAAGATGAGCGCTCAACCCCCTGAGCCATCCTGACATTCCCAGTGGAAGCTAATTTCACTGAATTATTTTTTCTCATTTTCTAGCTCAAGCTTAACTCAAAGCACTCTGAACCTTTTCCCATTAAATTGAAATTCACTTTCTGTCAAATTGGCAGTATTTTTGACAATCCATTCATGTACCATTTTCCCCAATGTATTTTAAATTTTTTATTTTGAGGGCTTTTTTGTTTGGGAAAGAGGTGGAGTTTGTCTTATTTTGTTTTGTTTGCCTTCTTTTTCAAATTCCTCTTCAGGTTAAATTTTTAAAAGCTAAGACAAAAAGGAGGAAAAAAGAGTCAATGAAACAGTGTCCTCAGGATTCAATTTATATCTCAGTTGAATGACCTATTTTCTCATGTTTCAATGTGACCTTAATTCAATGCTGCTTGCTTTCTTTTAATTAATGATAAAAAGCAAGCTTACTATTTTAACAACAATAATACCAACAATGGCAGATTCACATTTAGCATTTCCAGTTTTTAGTGGTGATTTATATCTACTTCTATTTTATTCAAATTGACCCACCCCAAACTCTGTCCTAATAATGTCATATGTTGAGAAATCAGTCATGTAGGACAGAAAAGGAACAGAAATCCTAACCCACTTTTATGTTTTCTTTACAGACAATGAGACAGTTGGGTACCTTGCAGGGATTAAACATGCTTTCTCAGGTAACCTTATTTTCAAATATTACTTACTGCAAATATTAATGGTGGTGGTGGTAGTGATATTAGCTGCCGCATTGTCATTTATAAAATGTTTGTGAACAGACAATATCTTAAATATTAGAAGAACAAATGAGTAATAACAATGTTAATTTTTTTCATTTAAAAAAATCTTTTTTTTTCCCACATTATCAATTTTATTATACAGCCCAAAATACAAGTACTTAAAATGCTAAATCTCAAACAAACTTATGAAAATATTGCAGCCTGGCTCAGAGTGGCATGTAAGCCTGCTGGAAGACAGTGTTCACCTATTCATATTAATTAACCATATCACTCTTACTTTTGCTATCTCTACACTTTCTGTAGCTTTTTAAAAATTACAACCAAGTTTAAGCCAGTTTTTTAAATATAAGCATCTCTCTCTTTCTTCTCTTCCCCCTTCACCCTCCCCTCCTTGTCTTTAGTATTCAAGATTTGGCTTTGGGAAATCATTTAATTCTTTGTGGATGAATGGTCTTCTCCCACCACATTCCTCCTTCCCATGGATGAGGCCCAGGGAACATGAAACTCAACAGGTAAGTTAGTTACATCAATGTGTCAAGCTCTTTAAAGTTCTCCAACTTACCTTCTCTAAGTTGTCCTATGCTACCTACAGACAGATAAGAGTAATGAACAAAAAATTATCTAAATACCAAGTAAATAAAAACTTAAAACTACTATGTTTTTAGTATTTGAATATTTTAAAATAAGATGGTCCAAATTTTCAACCCATGTGAATATTTATTTCAAATAGGAAGATATAGCCTCCAAAATATGAGGCCTATGTTAACGATATCAGCAATAACAATAGCTAAGCTGTCCTTAAAATGGAAACATGCTAAATCCTGGGCAATTCTCATTATAATTAAGACTTCTCAAGTAATTATTCAAAGGTACATTTAAAATAATTCCAAAATTCTGGTTAAAATATCTTGAACCCTATAGCAATCAATAATACATTAATCAGTTAATATAATAACTGATTTAGTTTATGTATTTACCAGGCACTTATTAAATAGTGTCAAGCTTTATACAATCTTCTACTTACCTTCTCTAAGTTGTCATCATTTATTAGGTGTCTAGTAAATACGTAAGCCAAACTGTAGATTGGGAGTAAAGTGAAGACATTTAAGAATGGCACCAAGGCTCACAAGATTTAAGAGCTGATTGGGAAATAAGACAAGACAACATACCACAAGGCACTAAGTTGTGAAGTTAAAAGTAATGAACAAGGGGAAGCTGGGATGGCTCAGTGGGTTTAAGCGCTCATTTTGCAACCCTGGGGACCGAGGATTGAATCGCAACCCCGGACCGTAGGGACGCTTATGCTGAACTGGGGAGTGGCCCAGTTCGGTTCTCACTGGGGTGAGACCCTGGCCCAGTTCCTGCCCTGTGCAGCCCCGCACCCACCTGTAGAATGAAACTATGTGGGAAAACCAATGATGTGCAACTATGGAGACTGTTCTGGACCCTCCCCATTCTCTCTGTCTCTGTATCTCTCTCTCTCTCTCTCTCTCTTTCTCTCTCTCTCTCTCTCTCTCTTTCTCTCTGTCCAAAACAATAAAAAATAAATCTTTAAAAAAAAACCTTGGGTCTTTGAAAATGGGCAATGGTTGAAGAGAAGAAGCAGAGCCAGACTGTTATGACTCTTCCAAACCACTTTGAGGAGTTTGCAATCAATTTAAAAACAATAGGGACACCAATGTCACCCCAATAAATTTAACAAGAAAAAAAAATAGGGAGCCATTCACCACAGGTAATTTCAAAGAAGAACTATAAAACATGATTGTTTTTACAATCGTTTTTCCCAGATGGCCTTTCACAACAGACAGCATCACCAACCAAGCCACATTTAGTGGGACAGTAAATTACGTTAATGGTGACTTTCTCCATTATTGTTTCCAAAACAGATTGCATGATGCAGAAATTTGATTGGCATTTTATTTAATTATCCTTTCTCCTTTCATTAACTAATATATATATATATATATATATATATATATATATATATATATATATATATATATATAT
>PVKE010047573.1:0-11874 GCA_004027555.1 Craseonycteris thonglongyai | reverse complement strand
AGAGAGAGAGAGAGAGAGAGAGAGAGAGATACAGGGACAGAGGGAGAACTGAACTGGGGGCACTCACCAGTTCAGCACGTGGGTCTGCACGGGCCGGGGCTGGGATTCGATCCTGGGTCCCTGGGGCTGCAAAGTGAGTGCTTAACCCACTGAGCCATCCCGGCTTCCCCTGGACTATTTTTGACCCAGTTCTTGAGTTGGCATAGCATTGACTGAAAAGCTTACTTCTTCCCACTTTTTTCTTCACCCAAGTTTGAAACTCCTGACATTTCAGGCACACCTTTACATCAGCAGTTATGATGCACTGTTTCCGTTCTCCTAGCGTACCATCATGGTACTGGTAGTGGTTGGTGTATGGACGGGGAAAGAGTTCTCTGTTCATGACATTTTGAGACTGAGGATTCAGTTGATAATTTGAACTTGACTTTACAAAAGCCATTATAATGCTTGCCAATTATTTTCTTTACCCTAGTTAGTTTTTCTTGGATAAATTCTGCATATAAAGTCCACTGGGACTTAGATTTCACAGGGGGCAGAAATTTGCAGGTGTCTTTTGTTCACCTGTACAGAACAGAACCTGATGCATGTGAGGCATGGTGAATAATTTTGGGAAGAACAGCGTCTAAAAATAAAAGAAAAAGGTGAGCCTTCTTTAACAGGCTTTATTTTCCATTCCCATTTATTCTGCTCTCACTGCACTTTTCTTTACTGGGAAATAACATTTTCAAAGGTGTATAAGGAAGAGGAGAGGAAGGGCCCGGGACCATTTCTCTGTGCTCAGGGGTTGGAGCTTGGAGTCCCCTCTGCAGATGGTATTGCAAGTTGCAGTAGCTCCCAGGGGTTCACAAGAAGGGCTGCTTCTCGCAGAATGCCAAGAGCAAGCAGCTTCATCTTGAAGCAGCTTCTCCCCTAAGCTGAATGCAGCCTAATGCGCAAACTGATTGAATCCCCGGTTGTGTGGTCTTTTCCTCTTTATCTTTGACAAATATTCACCCCACATTTGTAAACATTATGTCCCGTATCTCTGAGCTGAAAGTGGAGTCACTTCAAAGGATTGCATAGAGAAAAGAAGAGGCTCTTCTTAAACCCTCTCTCCTACCTGTAAAAAATACCTTTGAGGCATAATTTCGTCACCTATGTAAAGAAAGCAATAATAACCCAACTTAATAAATGTTAGTTGAATGAAATAGTATATGAATGAGAAAATCATTATTGTATTAGTTTGGAATACATCATCCATCAATTAGTTCAGAAAATATCATGTGTGTTTTTGTTCTTAGAAGTGGATTGCAGATCAGTCTCGGTGATGTTTCTTAATCTGTGAGGGGGTGGGGTGGGGGGTGGGGGGCACTTTCAGGCTTCCATCTAAGAACCTATTACTCAGCGCTCTAATTTCCCTTTGGGAAATCAAAGTTCCTTTGTTCTCAGACTTGTGATTTGGGCTCACTAATCTCAGCCAGCATCAAGAATGCTGCCATGGGGGTATTGGAAAGACTGAATGAGTTAGTAGACACAAAGCACTTAGAACAATGCCTGCCTGGCACTCAATATATGTTGTTGTTACATAAGCCTATATAGTCGGCCCTCCATACCCATGAATTCTACATTTGTGAATTCAACCAACTGCAGGTCAAAAATATTAGAAAAAACATGTTACATTGTTGCTAACGTGCTATGTAGTCAGGCCTATGATGGTTGTACTGAACATGTCCAGACTTTTCCCCCACTTGTCATTATTTCCTAAACAATACAGTATAATAACTATATAAAATTTATATTGTTTTACATATAATAAGTAATCTAGATGATTTAAAGTCTACAGGGATATATGCGTAAGTTATATTCAAATACTACACCATTTTTGATAAGGGACTTGAATGTCCATGGATTTTAGTGTCCATGGGGGCCCTGGAACCAATCCCCCATTGATACTGAGAAAAGACTATATATTCTTTGTTCATAAGTCATTTCTATAAGATTTTGCAACAATACAAATCGTTGTAATAAATAACATTCTACTGTTTTATCTTAAACTCCACAGTCTCTCTTCTCATTTATGAATTCATTCAACCAACTAGGCAATCAGTTTTTATGCCGCAGCTAGCTCATGTCCTACATGAGTTACAGAAGTATGCAAAGGCAAAGAGAATGTGGTTTATGTTTTCATAGAGCTTACACGACTCTTGTCTTATTCAGGATTTTCGCTCACCTAAAGGGTCTGAAGCGATGACTATCACAGTTAGTGCAAATGATTAAAATATGTATAATTGCAGTGAACAAAAGGGTCATTTTCAGACATTCACGATTTAACTGGATGTAGCTAGAACGTTTGATAAGGCTTTATATCCTGTAGGTTGGTTGTTTTTTTTTTCCCCCTCTACATTCCAGTCTAGCACACAGGGAAATCTGTGATTCCGTGATCCAGTTCCCAAGTCTAGGAGAATAGTGAGTCATGCAAAAGTAGATGAGATGTATATATTTTGCTGCTACATAGAACTTACTATTATATAAAATACCTCCCTTACTGCTATATTTGAAATTTAATTTTGTGAGCTACTAACTCTTTAAAAACCACCCTCATTTAGGTACTACTTGAAAAGGCCCAATATTCCCTCCCAGACCTAAACTCCTTCCCCTTTCGTTCTTCTACTTTAGAGACCAGGGAGCTGAAATACCTTCCCAGATCTCCCTGCAGCTAGTGTTGGCCATAGCACACATTTCTAGCCAATGAGACAAAGGTAAATCCTTTGAGGAGGGCTTCCCTTCCCAAAGTAAAAGCCTCTTCTTCCTGCTTGGATCATGGACGTGAGGCTTGTAGGAGCAGGAGCCATTCAGTACTATAAGGACTAATGCCATAACGGGAGATAGAGTAGGAAGACAGAAAGAGACCGGGTCATGAAGGCTAGCACTGAAGTGTCTTCCTCATCGCTTCTCAGCCTTTTGGCTAAGATCAAGTGAACTGTCTTCCCAGTCTGTGGGCCTTTGTATAATGTGCGCCAAATAGGCTTCTAATTGTTTCACTGAGATTCTTCAATTAAATACTCTGGCAGAAAGTGACATACTTCAAGTTTACACACATTTTAGTGGCAAAATCAAATCACCAGGCCAGGCTTGACTTCCAGAGGGTAGAGAAGAACAATATCTTTATATACTTGGATTTATGGGCGAGTAGCACTGATGTCTCCCACACATTAGCGAACTTCGTTGTCAGTTGAAAACTTAAGGCACATTGTTATTGAAAAATGACCAGGTAAAGATGTTGATAAATGGCTTGATAAAATAAGTGTGCTAAAAGCAAAACCTTCCAGTTTCAGTAGAATAAATCACACTATCTTCTTATCTTTCTTATGTGGTGTTGATTCAGAGAGGAGTTTGTTAGTAATTGGCATGGAAGCAGGTGAGGGGAGCATAAGAGTTACATGATGCAGTGGAACTTGGAGACGTTCTCCTTCACCCATGGGTGAATTCATCCAAACATTGAATCTGCTGTGAGTCTAAAGATGAAATAGGAAGAAATATGCTGCTGATCTGTAATTGCTCAGGATACTTTCCAGCTGCCCTCTCAGCAGGTCCTTCTGTGTAACTTGTTTTCTCATCTCTGTAACTCCACTAAAGTGATTTTGAAAATTCTCCAGGAGTTTGGTAAATAGAATTGAATTGAACTATGACTCAGAACACCAGGCATTCACGTGGCCTCAATGCAGAAGTCGCTGGCACACTAGATGGTAAATAAATGGCTCAAGTTGGAAATATCATCCAATAAAATGAGACTTTCTGTGAGTAGTTCTCTATTGGGTTGTTATAGACATTTAGGGAGTGTAACAAGGAAGTGAGAAAGTGTGGAAGTGTGAGAGGAAAAGAAAAACCCTATCACAGAGGTGGGTCTACTGCTGGGCACAATGTTTTGTACCATAATGATCTTTGAAGACATTTGGGGCTTCTAATCCAGCCTTGACACTTCCTAGTTTGGTAGCTCAGCCATCTCCTCTTCTTAAACCTGTTTACTCATCTGTGCAGTGGTGATGGTACTACTTATCTCACAGGATTTCTGGGAGGACAGACAACTGTAAGAGTTTGAGACTAATCTGCTTTATTGCTTGCTTTCTCTGGTTCCTGGTGAGTCTGTAGAGGGGATATAATTGGCATTAAGGTGATTTGTAGATTTCAATATAGGAATAATTCTCTTAACATTCTTCTCTAAAAGTTCTTTTAAAATTTTATACTTCATTAAAATATTTCTCACTTAAAGGAAAAATCCAGTCCTTTTCTCCTCAGAAACCTTCAGAAAATTATGTGATAAAATTCAACATTTGAATTAATTACCATTTGGGGAGGCTTTCTAAAGCAGGGTTAAAACGCAGGGAAAAGTAGTTTTGATTACAATCTGAACTTGCCCTCTTTATTGGAGGCTAGACTCAGTGGTGTTAGGAAAGAGCTGTGAATTCAGGCCAGACATAAACCAGGGAGGTACAGGTGAGAAAACATTGGCTGGGCAGGGTAGATACCTACAGGGATGATTCCTTAAGGCTTCAGATGGTGGTTGTGATGGGTTCTGATCACACCAAAATGTAGTAGCGTATATTGGAGCAGGCAGGTTAGGTTTAAGATATGGCCTTGAAGAATGCAAAGGTGCAGAGAGAAAGAAGAGTTAGAATACAGAAAGAGATACAGAAAGACAAAAGCAATCACAGTGAATACATACAGAGCTACCACATAACGTGCTAATAAGAAAAATGACTAGCATTTATTTAGGACTTATTACGAGCTAGGTGTCATATGAAGTGCTTTATAATTATCATCTCATGTAATCTTCAAAATAACCCTGTGTGAGAGTTTCTATCTTTATCCCCACTTTATAGACAAGAAAACTGCAGCTTCTCAATTTCAAGTCAATGGAAGGAAGGAAGTAAATCATCAAATCACAATGTGACTCAGCTCTGTTGATTATGAATTCTATTCCTTCTCCCCTGATTTGCTATACTGTCTCCATATTAAGGAGGTTACAAGAGCCTCCTCAAGAGTCACAAAGATCAGTCATGAGACAACAAAGGATAAAGCTGAAGCAGTTAAGGGAAAGCATAGAGTTTAACTAGTTTATGTGAGGAAGGTGAAATTGTCCTGGGGCTGTGCCTGGTTTAACCCATCAGTATGGAGGCATCTCCAGCTCTTGCAAGGCCTGACTCTTTGCCTCCATTTAGTCACTCTAGTCAACCATGGATGCCACCACCATATACCATATAACCAATAGAGACTATTCTCTTAGCTGCCTAGAAGTGTGATTCAAAAAGTGATGAATACTGAGATCTGGAGTGGGCCATAATTGAGAAATATGAGGTCAAAGTTGATCTTCTTTCTTCTTGGAATATTGGGTATTGAGGGAAAAATAGGTATAATACCTTAAAGCTAGTACTCATTCTGTTATTCAATTCTTAACTATGACAATCGCATAATCAACAGACAAAATTTCAACAAACAAAACTAATTTCAAAGCAATCCGAGCCTTTTATACGTATTCTTATACTTCCTCAGCATCATGATTCTTAGGATCCCTACTCAGTTCTAAGTATCTCCAATAATCAGTCCCATCCACTGCCTTCATTTTCTTCAGCTGTTCCCATATTTTCTACCTCAAAATTTCCTCTGTGACTGCTTTTCTAGTCTAATTCTATACACTCTTATCCTTTCCTCATTGACCATTTCTCTGTATCATAAAACTACTCTTATGTTCCTCATAGTAAGTTGCATGGAGAAGATGCCTGGAAAATCTCTTATATTAATAATTATTTTCCTATAACATGAGCACTTTCTGACCACCAATTCTTGAAATGGGGTGTATGGGGGCGCTGAGGGTAGGTAGGGCAGCTGCATTCGCATATGGCATGAAAAGCATCATGGTGGCCTTACGAGACCAGTTTGCCATCTTTGACATGCAGGCCATCAGTTTCTGATTGTCTAGAGGATCACGAAAGGCGATTAGTTTAAATTTAATTTTGTGCGGGAAAATGCTCTTAATGTGAGCTGGCTCATAGAGGCAGCGCTCAATCATACTGAAATGTTTGCTAAGGGACAAGTTGGGCCTCTAGAAGTAATTCATACTCAGTAGTCCAGAAAGAAGAAGCCCCAGTCGGAAAAATGAAGGTATATTTCTCCCATAAAAAGCTAAAATGTATTATTGCTTCAAGCCAAACACCTTCAGTTCATAATTATCTCATTATGATTCCTTAACCCTGACGTCACTGTAGTCTTGCTCAGTGCACAAGGCAAACGTTGATTAATTTGAGGCCAGATGGAAAGCTTGATAGATTTTGCTATTATGCTCATGAGAGCACTGTTTGAAAAATATGATTGATTCTTAGCAAATTGAATGCAGACTTTGACTGCAATACTTTTCTGCTCAGGTTTAGTGTGTCTTTTCCGAACCAAAGTCAAGTTGCAAAAGTTATGCATCAGCTAAGCATTTAAAGTTAAGAACTTATAGATAATTCTGGAGCTATGCACACAATTTTAAGAAGAGATGTAATAACTATATTTTTGAAGAGGGATTATTTCTAGGAAGCAAGATAACTACTACTGGAGTGAAAAATAAGAAAAATAAGGTTGACTTAACTTCTTTTCCCATCTACATACCGTATTTTCCGGCGTATAAGACGACCGGGCGTATAAGACGACCCCCGATTTTCGGTTGACTTTTTTTCGTTTCAAAAGTTGTCTTATACGCCGGAAAATACGGTAAGTAAAGGATACACGTAAACTGACCCACCATTTAATAGTCCCATAAAAGAGCAGAATTTATGTGTAGGCTGAGAGACTGTGATAATATATATGTTTAGTTTTATAGAATAAACTTCAGAAATAACAATAATATTAAAGCAGACCATAAATGACTAAAATACCAGAGTAACAAGAAACCTTAACGTGACCAACAATCCAACAGTTTCCCCAGAAAATCTTTTTTCTTCATGCCTAATATATAAGTGAAGGGGGAAAATGTTTTTTTCATGTTTGAAGAACCAACTGATAACTCATGTCCACTATCTACTTCTCCCCAATTTCCTTTAGTAATAGAACCTTTCAGCTTTTGACTGGGCACACTGCTGACCAGGTAATGACTAAATCCCTGAGGTTCTTCTCTAATGATTAGATAGGGCAATCTGGCTAAGTTCTGGACAACAAAATGTGAACTGATGTGATCTGCTGAACTTCTACCCAATGCCCTGTAAATGAAGAAGCATACTGGTGCTTCCTGCCTCTCTCCTACTTGCTGGATGCAGACATGCTGGTAAGAGTGGAGTGGCCACATTGGAAGCAGAGATGAAGAATGCATGTTGACAGTGGTGGAGTTATTTTCCTAGACTGTGTCCATAATTTCTGAGCTATTTCATGGGAAAGAAATAGGCTAACTAGATGTACCATCTTAAACGGGACAGAAAACAACAGTACTGTCCTGTTTCAAACAGTACATATGGTCAGCCTAATCTCTTTGGGCTAAATGAAAGGTTTCAGTAGTCGGATCATAATGTTGTTTTGTGTCCTGTTTAAAATGGTATGTCTGGTCAGCCTGGAAAGAAATAAACTATGTTGATGAGCCTGTGTATTTTTATTCTCTTTGTTAGAAGATTTACATTGTGCCATAATTAATACAAGGTTCTAATATTTTGTAGCTGTTCTTTGGGAGAGAGTTGTCAAGTAGCAATCAAATTCCTCCAAAAGAGGCATATGGAAGAAGGATCCTTAAGGCAATGTACTATCCCTCCTAAATAGAGATGTGATTAAAGTATGTCAGAGGAAAGGGGAAGATACCATTAATTCTGTGTGAAACATTGGGGAAAGCCTCACAGAAAAAAGTGACACTTGCACTGAGGGTTAAATGATAAGTTGGCATTTGCCAGCTGGGAAATGTCTGAACTGAGACTTGGAAGAATGTGGCTAAAAATGTAAAGAAAGGTTCTGGGAAGATTATAAAAGTCGCTTTTTGAGGGGACATTTAAAAGATCACTGATCACTTTGTTAAGAAATTTGAGCTTTAGTCCATAGACAATGGAGAAGTGTCAAAAAACTTAAGGTGTAGAATTGAAAGGATCACATCTTTGTTCAGAAAAAATACTCTTGCATCACTGGAGGAGAAAAATGGGAATGGGGAGAGAAAATGGACGCAGGGGGCCATAGTTCCCAAAGTCCTGTCATTCACCTAATCTTTGTTAAAGGTACGTATGCATGTATCTACTATCTATCTATGTTGTACTAGGTATATTCCAAAATTTGGCTTGATTGTATTGTTTCTTAGCATATAATAAAAATACATATCTTATTTTTAAAAGATGGTTTATGTTCCCTTTAAAACAATCTTTTGTACCTCTATGATTCACATACCCTACTCAGAATAGTCAGCTAGTACATACTGGTGTAGCTTCTAAGGTGTTAAAATATTGAAATATCAACCTACAAGTTGTTTTACCAAATTATTAAATTTGGGAGTGTAGAAGAGGAAGTGTTACTAGTTCTGGGGTTTTAGTTTGTGTGCAAGTAAATTGTTGACGATGTCATGAACTAGGAAATGGATACAGCTGTGCAAACCCAATGAGGGAGATAAGAAATTGTAGACATGAGGTTGAGATGCCATGCGCACATCCATGGGTGGTTCCGAATGGGTTGGACATATTGGTGTGCTGGTAAATGTTTAACAACCGACTCTCCACCAGTAAAGAAGAAAGCTCTTTTGGGGAGCAGATTTGCTGATTTCCATGGCATAAATATTTCCAGTGTGTTGAATTTTAAGTGACCAATGTGATTCTCATGAACACAGAGTTGGGAGGGTAGGGCATATCTGCCCTTGCAAGCTCACTCTATCTATCCTGGTTAGACATACAACTTTGGATCGCAGCATGAGGTCTGAAGATTCGGGTAGTGTGTGTTTTAAATCCTTTAAAATGTTTTGAGTTTTGTTTATTGCCCCAGCTTTTCATAAGTTAAAAAAATATTCTGGCGTGCTTTTGAAAAGAATATATATATATATATATATATATATATATATATATATATATATATATATATATATATATATATATATATATATATATATATATATATATATATATATATATATACACACTGGATACACACACACACATACACACACACCCATTAGATGAGGTGAGAAAAAATCCAGTAATTGTCAATATAATAAAAATGGCTGAATACTTTTCAGACATCATTCACTATCGATATATTCCACCCATTAGATCAAGCTTGTTGATTCTGTGTTCAAGTCTTCTGTATCCTTACTGAATTCTTGGTGTGCTTGTTTTATTAGTTCCTGAAAGAGGTTTGGTAAAACTTCTTACCAAAGTTTTAGTCATATATATATATATTTGAAGCCATGTTATTAGGTGGATAGAAAATGTACTTTTTCAGAAACATTGGATTTTTTATTATTGTAATATGTCCCTTTTAATCTTCTAGCAACATATTTTATCTTAAAGTCTATTTTATCTGATATTGATGTGACTATTCCAGCTTTCTCATACATGGTATATCTTTGCCTTTTTTGTGTCTTTTAAACTTTTCTGCATCCTTAAATTTTAGATTTTTCATTTCTAAACAGTACATTAAAAAGTTAAGGCTGATAATCTTTCTCTTTTAATTGGAACTTTTACTCCATTTTCTTTTGTATCAGTGAAAGTCAAATCAGGAGACAGAAGTGACACAGTGGTATGAATAGTGATGATTTAATTTAAGCATTATAAACTATTTACAGGAGATTAACTACTAAGAGGAAATGAAAGAGAACTCTACAGAAGGGTTGAGGGACAGAATCTAAGGAAACACACAATTGGGTGCCCTCCTCTGTCTCTCCCAAGTCTGTGACTAGGATATATTTAAGAGAGTATGCTTGCAGTGCCCATAGCATGTGGTGAAAACTTGGGGTTGTTCTAGGTCAAAAAGTTGGTTCACATTTGGAGAGCCAAGATTAGTGGGCAGGAAAACCTAGGCTGAGACTTACTTGCAGGAAGAAAATAGCTAACAAATGCAAATAAACTCATTCATATCACGGGCAAAGAGAAAATATACAAAACTACTATAATTCTCATTTCTGTAAAGGTTTACAAGGTTGTATGTAGTTGGTATTTGGCTTCCTTTTTCACCACTGGTTAAAATTTACCCTTCCCCTGAGCCAGATCCTCAGCTGGTTGAGATTCTTTCACTCAGTGGAGGAACCCATTTCTGAAGAGTCTGAAATCTGTAACTGGTCTGCTTATTTCGGCTGCTGTAGTTTCCCATTAACCTTTCCTATTGGGCATAAAAGTATTATGAGTATGAGGTACCTTGGAAACCCATGGCTCCCACAGTCTTCCTTGTCTTTGTTGTGTAAAAACAACTTGATGTCCCCTTGGAAATCAGACTCAGTCACTCTAGGAATAGAGTTATCACCTTACCTGCCTATTGGGTCAGTGGCATAAAGAGCCCCAAATGGCCAGGTAGCAGTCTCATCTACCACTTAACTCCATGGATGATAGTTACAGTGGTCACAGCATAGGCAGAAAAGGCAAATCCACATCTGAAACATATGTCTCTTCCAGTGAGAAGGAATCTCTGCCCCCTCCATGATAGAAGTAGTCCCGTGTAATCTGTTTGCTAATAGGTTACCGGCTGTTCTCTCCAGGAAACGCTGCCATAGCTGGGATTCGGTATTGAACTCTGCTTTTGGCTGATGAGGCACTCAGTAGTAGCATTAACCAGGACAGCTGTGGTAAGAAGTCTGTCGGGAGATACCAGACATAACCTTCATCCCTGCCACCATGGCCACTTCGTTCATGGGCCCACAGAGAAAAGGCTATGTCTTGGGAAAGAAGATGACTAACATCCACAGAACAGGTCATTTTGTGCCCATGATTAAGAGCTTACTCTGCAGTGGAAACGCATTGGTGGACATTAACATAGGACACAAGTATCTTCACAGTCTGTCCATTCTAAGGGGTCCATCCACATAGCTCTTTCCCATAATTCTTTGACACAAATTTTCCAAACTTGTTTTCAAGTCCATGACCAGAAAAACCATCAACTGCTCATGAATGAATACAAATCTGTATTATTATTGGCCACCTTTCACCCCAAATAAAGAGGATTAAGTGCTGCTTGAAGCTATGCTCCTGAAAGGATTTTCTTTTGCTAGAGACCTTTAGGGTTGCTCCTGAGTGGAACTCTAGCAATGTAACTCTCCGCTTTTTAGTGGTAACACAACAATAGATCAACTCATTTGTAAACCAGGTTCTTCAGTCACTTGGTCAAGAGGAATTCCCCATGAGACCACAGGCATGAATTATGGGAGAAGAGACAAGGAAGGGACAAACTTAGAAGGGGGTTCAGTTGTGTCTAATATGCTTAGTCTCACTGTTAATTGTAATTATTATTATGTTAAGTTTAAGAATTTCTATACGGTTCTTTTTCAAAGCTCTGTTAATTTTTAATCTTGTGACATTATTGGGATACCTCGCCAGACCACTCTGAAAGGGGACCTTTATCAAAAATATATCAAACATTAGGTTGTATGCATCCAGGTAAAATAAAAGTGAGATTTTTGATTAAAATGTTTTTTTCTTTAGCATCATTTTCTATTGATTAGGGTGATGCCAAATGATGAGTTTAACAGCCATTTTTTCAAATTCTAATAATGTGATTTTATTATGAGAGAAACCAGTCTTCAATGAGTAAACAACTTGGATGAAATCTAAATTCTTCCTTTCTTCCTTTGTCCCTCCCCTTTGTCCCTTCCTCCTCCCTTTTACCTTTTCTACTTCTTTCTTTTCTCCATCTTTTTTCTCTTCCTTCATTTATTCCTCCCCTTTATTCTCTCTCTCTCTCTCTCCTTTCTTTCTT
>PVKE010047572.1:0-11875 GCA_004027555.1 Craseonycteris thonglongyai | reverse complement strand
GAGACCAGAGTTGAGGCTAGGGAGAATCGAGAAAAGGGGGTGGAACGCTTCCCTCCTTCCTTTCACCCCTTTTCTATTACAGTCCCTGCCGGCCTCCCTTTTGGGCTCTTTGTAGGTCCTTCTGTCTGTTGGCTTCCTGCTGGTTCTCCGGCACTCATGCTCGCTTGCTCTCTCCCTCCCTCTCTCGCTCCCTCTCCTCGGCTCACGTGACTGCCTGCTCTCAACGGCTCTGATCACCTCTTCCTGAGGCAGCACCATCAGTTGGTAACAGGAGACATTAGGGTGTTGGGGACAGGATGGGCTTCCTTCCTCCGTGTTTTCCTCCTCGCCTTCCCCAGCAGCACCAGTCGCTCCTCAGACTCAGCCTATGCCCGATACCCGTCTGGCCTCTCCCAGCCCCCACAGTGCTCACTGCCCTCTCCTCCCCTTCCCTTCCCAACCTTCCCGCACCTCGCCCCGGGCTCCCCTCGCCCCGGGCTCCCCTCGCCCGCAGCCAGCCCTCTTTGGGCAGGAGGCTTCAGTGCGGGGGACAGAGAAAAGAGCCTGGACTAACTCAGGGGCACCCTCTGATTTGACCCATCATAGGGCCCTGCCCTCCACAGGAAGCGTGTAGCTCCCCCCTCCCCAACCGGAGGTCTGGGGAGTTCGGCCCTGAGGCCTCAACCTTTCCGGCCTAGTTCTCGCCCCTTGCTCCTCGCTCAGCCACTGGGTGCTGAGCCTCATGGAGCCTCAAATACCAAAGAATGCACAGAACAAGGGTGGGGGAGACACTCTGAGGACTTTAGGTCGCTAGCTCTCTGGGTTCCCAGTCTGGGCACCAGCCAACCTAAGAGTGGCGACTGGGGCCTCGCTGTGAAGAATGCTCCAGGTCCTGTGGAGATGACAAGGTCTCCAACCTCAGGGAGCCTGAGTGCGATGGGAGATATTCAGCCTCCCTCCCCTCTGTAGCACAAACTAAAAAAAAAAAAAAAAAAAGATGAGTCCAAAGGCGAATCCAAAAGTGTGCTGGACCTACATGTTTGTGAACTTCTGGCAGAACCCCATTGTTTCCCTGCCCATCTTGCCCCAGCACTTAGCTAGCTGCTGCTCCCAAGGCTACCAACCCCCTATACCAAATTTTGGAATTAGAAGTGAACTCTCCTCTCATTCCATACCAGGGTAAACTTTTCAACAAAGGCCAGTTAAGATAGAAGTTATCACATGAATCAGACAAAACATTTTCAAACTTGCATCACTGCAAATGCACACTTAGCTTGTGGCAATAGTCAGGGTATTCGCCTGGTCCTAGACACCATGGGTATGCCTAAAGTTGGCCAGTTTCCCTGAGCCCCCCCCCCCCAGCTGAGCAGTTAAATCCATTTTTGTCAATAACACTAAGTTCCCTGGGGGGGGGGGGACGCCTGTGGTCAGAGCCATCCTTGCAGCACCTTTGGCAACCCCAGGCCAATCCCAATTACAATATACTCAAATGCTGGGAGGGGAGGGCTGCCAGAGGAATTTCATCTCTCTGGGATCTTTGGGAGGGACATGGGCTGAGAAATGCTCCAGGCTTGACAGGTATCAGGCAGAACAATGCTTGCTTGCAATGAAACCTAAAAGAATAGTCATCACAGCTACAATTTATTGAGCATTTCTAAAGTGCTAAATGCATAGTATGCATCATATTTAATCCCAATAAGTTGCATGTAGTGGGTACTATTATTATCCCCCTTTGAACAGATAAGGAATTTATGGCTCAAAGAAGGTAACTCGAAGAGGTGGTGAAGCAAAGGCAGAGATAGGTTTGGAATCCAGGTTTGGCCACAGCCCAAGTCCAGGCTCTTACCCACTATATTATCCTACCTCTTCCCTACATGGAGTGATTCTAAAACTCTCCCAGAAGGAATTAGGACAATCATGGGTAAGGGCACACTCTTGCTGGAAATGGGCTATTTACCAAAACACACAGGGGTCAATAGGGGCCCAAAGTTATCCTGCTGGTTTTGTAAATGCCACAGACTCCCAAATAAAAAGTCCAGACTCCTAGATTCCTAACCTAGAATCTAAAGGACATGTCCTATCTGCCCATCCCCACAGAAGTCATCCCACTTCCGGTTTCTGTTGTTTCTGGGTAGTGGCCAGATTTTCAAGATGCCAGGGCAAGAGTGAGCTTTTTGGAGGCAATGTTGGGGAGGGGGTGGTAAGGGAAGTGGGGCTTGATAATGGACCCCCACCACCCTACCCCCAGTCCTCCCTGGAGGGTGGACAAATAGGTCCATTGATTCAAAACTCTCCCAGAGGGCATTAGAATAATGACTCTGGACTGTGTGATGCCTACACCACCTTTGACCTCCCTACTGACCCCTGCCCTGGGAGGTTCCAAAGGCCACAAATCTCTGTTGCTTGTAGGCAATGTGGTTTATGGCTGTTGCTAGTTTTGGAAGGAAGGGGGAAATGACAGGAGTAGGGGGCACTACTTCTCACTGTGCCACTTGCAGAGAGAACTCACAAGGGGTGGGTAGAGCCCCTTCCAAACCCTGCCAAGACACACTGCAACTACTGATATGGGCTCCATCATTTATTTTTGAAAGCAGCAGGGCTCTTGGATCATTTGCATAAATGTTTGCACTGCCTGCTATATTTTGGTTCCAAAGAAGGGCACCAGGGCACAGACCATACATAACAGATTTGTAACTGGGAAGTTCAAACCTGCCCCTGGCTAGGTGAGCTAAACAGCCAGCCAACGATGGCCCCTCACCTTCTGTGTCTACTTTTGAAAGCCAATCTAAGTACAGAGTCCAGTACCAGACTATATGGCAATAGTAAGCTCTTGCTCCTAACGCATTACTTCTAAGCTAGGTGTGTAGGTGAATGGGTAGATAATGCAGCATTCTGACTTTAAAATACCTGGGAGTCATCTATGTGCCAGTCACTTAACTAGGCACTGAAATAACATAATACATATCAAGACCCTGTCTCCCTCATTGAAGCACTTATAGTCTAGCTCAGGTAACAGAAACATAATCAAATAACCCTAGTGCAGTGTACCATCAAAGAGAGGATAAGAAAGGATTGCTAAAGTAGCATTCACCTAGTTGGAAGTGGGTGGGCAAAGCCTGGAGAAACTTGGAGGGGATGCAACTGCTCAATTTGAGTCTTAAGCATTAACCCTCCTCATCTCCAAGCTGCGTTTTAACCTCTAAGATAACTGACTCCCTGTGTGAGCTCAGCAAATGCTTAAGCTCTCTGGGCTGCCTCAGTCTCTTCATCTTCAAAAGGGGAGCAATAATCTGGGATGTGGATCCCTATATATCTTGTGTGCCCTACCTCCCATTTTGCCTGGTCCTATATCCAACATCGACTCCAGAGTAAGGGCATAATTTCCAGTTTCAATATGCCATGCAAACATGTGGCAGAGCCAGAGAGTAGGGAATAGTGGGGTGGTAGGAGTGGAAAGGAGATGCTGTTTAAGTGCAGGGGGTGTGGCCTCAAAAGAAGTTGGTGTAGAGGTGCAGGTTAACCCATTCTGACTAACCATCTCTTATATAGCCAGCATTGGGCAGGAGAGTGGTGCTGCTGGGGAAATGGCAGCTCGGGACTAGCAGTCAAGTGTCGCCTGTGTCAGCCACCCCCTCCTCCATGCAATCCATCTTGATGACGGAGGCACTGAGGACTGATTGTCCTTTCTAAATTTCACACCTCAACGATTTGTATCCCCTTAGTTTCTCTCTGGAGTTGTGTATTTTCCCGCACTTGTTTTGGTTGTTGTTTAATTCTAAATCTGGCCCACCTTTGGGAAGGGAGTCGCCAGTTCCGTTACATCTAGCCCACGCTAAGTAAAGGACTTAGGGTTTCAGGGGGGCATGGGAGCTGGGAGCCGGGACTGGCCGAACCCCGCGGCATTGACCTTCCAGGATTTCCTGCACTCGGGCGCGCCGAGATCTACTCGAACTTCGGCCTCCGAAGAAGGCGATTGGGCTTCCCTTTAAACTGTAGCAACTCCCGGCCCCCGCCCCCGCCCCTTGGGCCGCCTCCTCCCCTCCCGCTCTGCCCCCGCCCCGGCGAAGGCTCCGCCCCGAACCCTCAGGGTGGGGGCCTCTCTGCCACCTGCCCGCTGCCCATCCGACATGCAAAGCGTGACTGCCTGGGAAGGCGGCCGCGCGCGCCCACACCGGTCCCACGCCGCAGCCACCGCCAGCAGCTCGCCTACCCCGGCTGTCTGCGCTTACCCAGCATGCACTTCCAGGCCCCGCGCTATCTCTGAGCTGCAGCCCCCCGGTCAGAGCGGCCGGAAGAAACAGGAAGTTTGGGACGGTCCTAGTTGTGGGGCTGGGAGCCCTAAATGGCAGGCCCTGCAATCGGCGCTGTCTCTCTCTCTCCCCCCCAACCACCGCGGACTTCCCTGGGGTCCGTTTCGGGGGCTGGCCTGAACGCCAAAAATCCAGATGTGTTTGGGGGTCATTCAAGGCACACTCCCAGGGTTCCCTTCGCTGTAGCATCTACAGTCTTTCTGGATTGAGGGGTGGGGAGGAGTGCTCCAGCCATGGTGAAATGGTAGGCCCCAAGGTAGTTGTCTTCTGCCCATGGAGAAGGACAAAGACGCAAGATTGGGTGGAGGTTGAGGGCTGTAGATTAACCTCACAGGGCCATCTCTTGGGCAGGTAGGGCCCAGGTTGGAACTTGGTGCTGAGTTCAGGGTTATTGTCTCCCCTCTTCTCTGCCAGTTAGGTTGGCTCTCAGACTGCCCAGTTATCCTCAGCAATCATCTCACTAAGGGTAACTGCTGTTCACCAGGGGTAAAGGACAAGGGAGAAAGAATGATTAAAGCTGTCCCAATCCTTGGGCAGAAAAATGTAAAGGGCATGCCCTGTTGAAGGTGTTCTCCATCCAAACACCTCTTTGGCCAGGCAGGAAGGACTGGCGTCTCAATTCCCTTGGCCACCCTCTAAATCTCTATCCCCACCCCAAGGTGAGCTAAACCAATGTTGCAGGTAACCTCAACTATCCCCACTTGAGCCTCTTCCTGGCCTATAGCTGAGAGGGGCATGGGTCATGGTGGATCCCAGTAGTCTCTGTTGATCCTAGCATATCACTTGGGCCATCCTTTTCAGGTTGTGCAGACAGGCCCTTTGTGTGGAAATGCTCGTTCTCCTCCCATAGCGTTATACTTACAACCAGGGACCTCTCACCTCCAGCTCACTGGGGGTTTCTAAATTCTGGTGGCCTTGACTTGGTGTGCAGCTTCCTAGATTTCCCAAGAGGAAGTGGGGTGGGGATGAGCAGAACAAGAATAAATATTTTGAAGATAGGAAAGTGAAGCTAAAAACTCATTGGCTATAGAATGATTTGTGAAGCTGTTGAAGATATGGTTTCTGTCCCAGACACCCCCAGGCAAATTAATTGGTCTTTCCTCTCTGCTCCCATAGAATAGGATTTATACTTCTATTATCACATTGTATTGTAATTATTTGTTTACACGCTTCCCCCAGACCCCGCTAGACAGTGAGCTACTGGAGGGCAGAAACTATGCCTTATTTATCTCTGCAGCTCCCTGCACAGATCCTGTATCACAAAAGGGCTGTTGGATAAATGAACCAGAAGTAGAAGGAATTCAATTAGATGACCTCCACGATCTCATTCAGCTCCAATATTCTGTGGTGAAACTTAAATATGTACCTATAGATAGGCTGACCAGATAATACTGGGTTTTTTTTTTTAACATTTTTTAAGATTTATTTTATTGATTTTTGACAGAGAGAAACAGAGACAGAGACAGAGACAGAGAGAGAGAGAGAGAGAGAGAGAGAAGGAGGAGGGCCCAGAGCAGTCTCCATAGTTGACATTAGTTTTCCATATAGTTTCACTCCACAGGTGGGCACAAGGCTGCATAGGGCAGGAACTGGGCTGGGAGCCTCCCACATAGGTACCAGCAAGAACTGAACTGGGGGCGCACCCCAGTTCAGCATGTGGGTCCACGTGGGCCAGGGCCAGGATTCAATCCTTGGTCCCTGGGGCTTCAAAGCGAGCACTTAACTGGCTGAGCCATCCCAGCTTTCGCAGATAATACTGTTTTAAACAGGACAGAAAACAATGGTACTGTCCTGTTTCAAATGGTATGTCTGGTCAGCCCATTGACACCTTGAATTTAGCCCAGTGAGACTAGGCTGACCACATGTGCAGTTTGAAATGGGGCAATACTGTTGTTTTCTGTCACATTTAAAATGATACATCTGGTCAGCCTATCTATAGATGCACTCACATATATGCAAACACACAAACGAAGCAAAAGGACAAACACCATTGTGCCATAGTCTGGGTGTCAGTGTAAGACCACTCCTTGGAAAGTGAACAGATGTTACATGATGCCAAGTAACTGGCCTTTTGAAAGTTGAATCTCCAAACCTAAACATCTGAAGTGTTGACAGCCAACGTCCCAACTGGTTTGGCTGATTTTTTCCCCACTGCCCTGACTTTTAAAGCAGCCTCAGCCATACATGTTGAAACAGTGAACGTTCAAGCTGAAAGGGCCCTCTGAGATGTTCTGGTGTCTTCATTTTACAGATGAGAAGGTCCAAAGTCAAGACAGGAGCAGAAATGTCAGTCCTGCATTCTTGCCACATGGAGCATGTACATGTATGACACATGTTTATATGCAGACACCTGCCTGGACCTGCATACATGGCTGCTGACATGCATAGCCGTGGGTGCATCCCTGAAACATGTACCACCATGAAACCTGGGCACACCCTCCCCCCAACAACTCCCTAGCAAATGAGGGCGGGCCCCACCCCTTGTGCCCTTGTGGCTGCTGATGAGGGAAGTGAGGGCAGGGATCACCTGGGCCTGGGCAACCTTTGCCAGAGTATGGAGAACACAGAGAAGCCTACAGGTTTGCAGCTGTCATTGACTTTAATGTGCTCAGTTCACCCAGCTCCCCTTGGCTCGTCTCATGTCTGCAGGCCAGGAGAGAAGACATTTCGGGCTCATTCCAGTGAGCTTTGTGCATGCTGCAGGCATGGTATGCGAGTAAGCTGCACGCTTCCAGCTGCTGCCTTACACTTCAAGGGCTGACAGGCAACCCTCTTCCCCCAAACAAAAATCCCCATCCACCACTGGCCTCTCTTCACATGGGCATGATTAAGGCAACCAGGGCTGTTGCAACCTCTTCTCAAAAGGAGAGAAATTATGGCTTTTTCTGCACCTCACCTGCCCACCTTTTCCTAGTGGATCTCCTCTCTCAGACTCACCTCCGACTGGAAGCAGAGGCTGATTTCACACCCCACCCACCTCTGGTAGCCCCATCACATCATGCTCCTTTAATGCTCCTGTGGCTAGTTTTTGCATACTAATCATTGGTGTCTATAGTCATTGTTCCCCAGCAGGGTCCTCACTTCCACCTCCACCCCACTTAGCATGAACATCCCATCCTTGCCTTTGTAGAGTGCTTTATAGTTTTCAAAGCGCTTTCTCACACGTGTCTTATTTCACCTTTAACACAACCAAGTGAGGCAAGTATCAGTAGCTTCATTTTACACTCCAGGAGACTGAAGCTCAGAGAAGATAAGACAGCTGCCCAAAGTCACACAGCTAATACATTGGGGATGGGGCAGGCACACCTCCATCTTTTACTGCAAAGTGCAGGCTTTGCCCACAGTGCCACCCTAATGCCCAGTTGAAGTCCAGCACTCCAAAGGGAGGGAACTCTCTTTTTGTTTCTTTTGTACCTCCTGGGTACCTGATGTAGAACTTGCTCTGCACACAAATGGGCATTCTGAGGTCTCAGGAGACAGACAGACTGATGATAGAACCAGCCAGCAAATCCTGGAAGCTCCCGCACTTGCAGACTAACGCTGTGCTGTACCACCAGAGCCCTTTCGGCAGCCCCCATCCCTTGTCTCTTCTCTGACCTTACTGGCTCAGAGAAAGCAGTGCCAAAGCCAGAGAGGAGAACATTCCTATGGTGAAGATCCTGGGTCTCTCTTCCCCCCTCTCCTTTGAGGCTTTTTGGAGTGTTCAGAGCTCATGAATAAAGCGAATATTGGAACTAGTCTTATACTAGTCGGAGAGGGGCAGTTGTCTGGATCCTTTTTTACAGGGATGGATTGTGCCAATAGAGTGCCCTGAGGACCCAGCTCTTTTGTGCCGGCTGGCTCAAACTGAGGGCGCCCCCCTTCCACTCTTTTATGAGCCTCAGCTGACACACACACACACACACACACTCTCACACTCACACACTCACTCACTCACTCACTCACCCACCAATGGGACTCCCTCACAGTACCTGGGCCCCGCCCCAACTGTCTTCAGGGGCGGGGCCAGCCCTAGGGCAAGCTGGGGCAGGAAGTGGTTGCAATTACACACTCCTGCCCCGCACTGGCTGCCACTGCTAGAACGACAATGATAACTCGGTCAGCCCCAAACGCCAGGTTAGGGGATGGAAGAGGGCTTAGCCGCGTGCTTCTGAGCTAAAATAAAGCTCCTTTTCTGAAGGAAGGGAGCTTTCAAAGGCTGGGCGAGGTTTTAAGCCTCACTTGACTGTTGGTTACATCACCGGATAAAGGGAGGGGGTCGTAGGTCTCAGTTCCCACCCCAGCATAGCAGACAGTCAGCACTGTCATATCTTTACAGCCTGGCCACTAGCTAAAAACAACTTTTCCTTGCTGTTTGGGTCCTCTGCTCTCAACTGCCAGGATAGCTCTCCCTGACCCCTCCTACCTGGAGAGGACAGGCTTTGATCCTTTGCTACTGTAAACCATCAGAGCACAGTAGCTTTATACCCCCAATTCATACCTAGCTTCTTGGGTGTTCTTGTGGGGGCTGACTTGATCATGTGGAGGGTGTGGCTGGTGTGGTCAGAGCCACAGGCTAAGGGCTAAGTACCTTGTACCCAGAGGTATGGGGGAGTTTGAGAATGTTTGGCTGGGATGATTTGAGAATTCTCTGGAGTGGGCTGTCACTGAAAGCACCTTTAGCTCAGAACACTGGGGCTACTTTGGAGGAATGGGGGTAGAAGAGGGTTCAGTGAAGGGACTGAAGCAATGAAAAAGATATGGGATTATGGATGGAATGGAATAAGTGAAGTAGTTAGGTTAACAACAACAACAACAAAAGGCCTAGAACCCAGTGGTTACAATGGAATTTCTCTGCCCTTCACCAGCATCTTCTGCAAGCCCCAGGTTCCTTGGGTATGTCTGTACCCTATAAAGGCCACACTCAGCTGTTGCCTCCTCAGCTTTAGAACCCCATTTCATACCCTATTAAAATAAAAGCTTTACATCACGTTCATTTTTTTTGTCTTGTTGACACTCCTTTCCTTCTCCCAAGCCAGGCCTGCCCAATCAGCTGTGGTGAGCTGGGGCTCACTTTGGGGCTACCCAAAGAGGAGGGTCTCCCCTCCCCATCCTGCCCATCCAGGCAGGAGCCAAAGGCTTTTAGGCCACTGAGGGGGTGGGTACTAATTAGCAGCCCTTTCCCCTGGGGTTCCAGGCTCCTGGGAGACTGGGAAGCTGAATCATGGGCAACATAAAGCTTCACAGACAGCGTAGCAAGAGAAAGAGGGGAGAAAAAAAGAAAAGGTGCAAAAGACAAACCCACCATGATGTTTGTTACCAGGGGACTGGAGGGACTCTTAAACCTTCCCAAATCTTGCTTTACTAAGTGATGGAAATCACAATCAGAAGATTGTCTTTGCATATGAAGGATGATGACAGACATATGATCAAGTAAAGGAATAGGGATGGAAGTTATTTTTCAACTATTAAGTTCTATACAGACGTGAGGGATTTCTATTATTCCTACGCCTTACACATTTTTATGTTGGTCCCATGAATCTGGTTTATTCAACACTGTCATTAATAGAGGAGTGTGATACAGCCAGTTTAGCTCTGAGATTTTTGAGGCCCTGAGTGAAGCATTGTATGTGTGTGTATGTGTGTGTGTGTGTGTGTGTGTGTGAGAGAGAGAGAGAGAGAGAGAGAGAGAGAGAGAGAGAGAGAGAGAGAGAGAGAAATGGGACAGTGATTGGGTGGAACCCTTTCCCTCAACATTTGTCCCCTGGGAAAATGGGGTTATAATGAACAGGGGGAGACTTGAAAGGAGAAGACTTAACATATCATGTGGTCAGAGAGGTCTAAGAGAAAAGTCTCATTTTCTCTGTACCCTAAATACCTAGAACAAATGGAGTGTGTGTGGTGGTGGGTGAGGGGTGGGATGGCTGGATCTTCTAATTTGTCTTCCCAGTGAATGACTGATGGCACAAAGTGAGAGAGAGGCACTCTAACCCTTCTGACTCCAATGTTGCCACTACAGTGCTGATTATGTGCAGATGAGTCTCAGCTCCTAGCAGCTTCAGGAATCATGTCCTACCAGCCCAATTCCCCAAGTGCTGATATTTCCCTGCAAGTCTGTGTTAGCAAGTCACAATAACTCTGATGTCTCTGTCACAAAGAGAGGCCTGGTGTTCAGAGGCCCAGCACACAGCCAAGGCCACTTGCATTGCTATTTGATTCTTCACAAGGCCCCCAGGTTCTTGCAAAGCCTCTGGACAGTCCTGAACATCAATCAACAGACAAATGGGGAAGCACTTGGTGATCTACAAAGCCCCATACAAATATAAGGGAGTATTGCATTGTATAGCAGAAAAAAATTCAAAATCTTTGAGGGTTGTAGTTATTTGGATTTTGGCAAATAAGAATTTACTGTGTTATATATAATATTACTATGTGTGAAGTGTGCTCACATGTATGTTCAGTGATAAGTCCCAAAGATAGAAATCTACCTGAGAGTGTCGGAATAGCTCAACAGGTTGAGTTCTTGCCTTGAAATTGCTAGGTCCAGGGATCAAATCCCTGTTCCAGCCAGTGCAAACCCACATACTGAACTGCAGCACACCTGGTAGCTACTGAGATGGCTCCACATGTGAAGGTTCTCGCCTCCCATGCTGGAGGCCCCTCATTTGGTTCTGCCTTGTGTGGCCTCACATCCACCTGTGTGGAATGAAACTATGTTAAAAACTAATGAATAACATACAACTATGGAGACTGCTCTGGGTCCACCCTCTTCTCTCTCTCTCTTTCACCTTTTCTCAAAAACAAACAAAAACCAATAAAATACATCTTTAAAACGAACAAACAAACAAACAAACAAACCTACTTGACCAAATGGTATGGACAGAGACTCATTTAGACCATGCAAAGCCATATTGGTAAGTTAACAAGAAGTCCCTAGTGCTCTTTTCAATATGCTTTTATATGGGTGCTCTCATCAGAGTCTTCCCACAGCAACTGTTAAATCATTCTGACTTGAGTTTAGTGGAATAAAGCATACAGTGAGCTTGGAGGAATCTACTTTTGAGATTTGCAGGCTCTGAAAAGTTTGCCTGGGAGAAATTTTTAGGCACAGAAAAATATGGTTTGCGTAGGTCCTGGCCATGCCAACTTCCCTCCATTCTCTGTCCCTACAGAGCCACTCTACAATGCCTCCATAATGACCTTCAGAACAAAAAGGCTCCCTCTCAGTCAGTCATTCAACCGACAAACATGTTTTAAGTGTTTTCCTATTGGTGGCAGGCCTTCTGCTAGGCCCCGGATGACAAAAATGAAGAAGCCATCATCACTCATTATTCACCTCTCACCTTTCAAGCAACATGTTTTGTGGTATCTCTTCCCCTTCAAGGCTTTCCTTGATGTTCATTTTATTTTGCAGAGTGAAACCAGCACAAATGATTTTGAGTCCAGCCTGGTTGATTGGTCCCTGGCAGGGCAACAAGGGACCCCTTTGGAGAGGGCAGTGCTTAGAACATCAAATGGGGCTCTCAGACATGGGGAACAAGTATTACAAACTTCCTGAGGAGATGCAAGCAAGCCTGATTTTGTCCACACCCTTGAAAAATCACAAG
>PVKE010047571.1:0-11874 GCA_004027555.1 Craseonycteris thonglongyai | reverse complement strand
ATCTAATATAGATATATTCAAATTTACAAGAAGTATGTTAAAGTTACAATATATTTATTACGGTTTACAATACTGACTTCTTAATTTAAATAGAATTATTGTTATTCCTAATATATTTGTAATACTGCCCCTTATTTTTCTCTCAGTGTAATGACCGCAGTTTAGAGATCTGTTGCCGAGAATGCTCACTTATCAAGTAAATAGATAGGTAAGAAAAGCAATTTAATTTAAAACAAAGAAAAGGTACTTACATTTTAAACAGAAGAAAACTTGAAACTCAACGTGGTCACTGAGGATAAATAATATTGATTGATAATAATACAAAAGAAAAGAAGCTACCGTATGACACTACCAAATATTCAAGCTAACTGACTGTGTTCTTCGATGAGTCGAGTCGTAACTGTTGCGTTCACGCGTTGTGTCTGGTGACAAGTGTAACACATAAGTCAAAATGTATTGTCTGGGTGGGTGGAGATCACAGTGTCAGGCTGTCAGAATTCTAGGAATTTATGACCTTGGCAAATTCTCAGAATGCATTAAATTATTGCTAGAAAGTTTTGTCTTCTACAATCACTTCAAAGTCCATGGTACGCGAAATTCCACCCCAGACATTGCAAGCAATCGACGATCGACCAAAATTGGCCTTGTGATCGACCACTCGACCACGATCGACTTGTTGGCCACCCCTGCTCTAGCTTACCATATTTTCTGTAGATACAGGGCCTACAAATTGTCTGAAGCTGACAAGACTGTATGTTGGACGCCCAAGATACAAGTGCACAAGGCAATCGACTACCACTCCCCTCAAAATGAAGTGCCTGAAATTCCACTAGAACAGTCATCAGTTTAGAATATGAAAGAAAGTCATAAAAATACCACAGCTTTGCAGTTTTCTCTCCTATGCTTTTTATGTTCAGCTCAAAGTCCACAGCAGCTCTGAAGCTGCTTGAGCTGCCTTTTTAGGAAAATAGAGGTCTCCCCCACCTCTGTCCCAGGGTACCATATAACCAGAGTGCTCCTGAGCTGGAAAGGGCCAGAGAGGGGCTGACATGGACTTTGTAACGAGCAGTCATCCAGGTCAACAGGATAAGAAAAGGAGCCTAACAGACAAAAACCCCATTGGAATATAAACTCCAATCCTTAAATCACCAGCATACTGCTTTAAAAGCTATTCAGTTTTTATGAAGAATATTGAACACTGAATGTTTTTCAAATACAGTGATAATAACCAAAGGATATACAAGATCTGTCCAAAAAGTATCCAGCCACATACTACGAAAAATAGAGGCATTTATGGCTGGATTTTTTTCTGGACAGCCCTCATATTCTTCTAGCAAGCCGATTGCTAAATGCACAGGGACTTCAGAAAGCAGCGCTCCAGGTATTCTTGAACCAGCCATGCAGCGTGAGTAGCCAGGATGGTAAAATATTAATAATATAGACTGCTGTGTTTATCAGGAGTTCTTTAAAAGGAAGCCTACCTGCATGACACTTTAGAACCAGAGAATGCTAACTGTGGAAAAAGTCCGAAGTGAACATCTAATATCACTTTTATTTCATAGGCGAGAAATTAAGATTTCAGCTGTTTTGACTCTAACACTTTGAGGGGGAAATAGCTCTTTTAGCAGACTTTTCCCTGAATATGTGTAGGAAATGTAAATAAAGTTGCATTCCGCTATTTAAGTGTATTTGGATTTTGCATATATGATGTTTGTCAACTTAGTGAACTGCTGAAAGCCTCCAGTAAAGTGGGATGATTATAGCACATATCTCATATGGTTATTTGTGTGTGTGTGTGTGTGTGTGTGAATATTAAATGAAATGAAGGTTTTAAAGCATTTAATACAGTGCCTGGAACAAAATGAAGGCTTAATGAATGTAAGCCACGGTGATAATGGTAATCATGATTTAGATTCAAGTAGGATTTTTAAGAGTGCTCATTAAGGAAACAATTTAGGCTTCCCTATTTCTCCTTCCCCTACAGCTAAGAAACTGCAATGAATAGTCAGATGACTATCAGGTTGGAGTTCAGAATCTGCCTCTCACTAGTTGTAACTTTGGAAGAATCACTTAATCTCCCTTCATCTAGAAAACAAGCAATATTTCTAACAAGGCTCTTCCCTCCCTACTCCTCTCCCCTCTTCCCTACCAGCAAGACCATCTCATGTTGGGTGAGTTAAGATCCAGCATAGTGTCTGCAACATGGTCGTCACTCAGGAAATATTGGGTCCCTCCCCACTGGCCTCACTTCTTTATTTTTAAACCAAACTTACTAAAATGTGTTTAAGATCAAACTGGTGAAGATCCACTTCCTCTCTCACTCCCAGTACTTACCAAAGCAATTTTTTCAAACTTTTTTTCATAGCTCCCAGTAAGAGATACCATTTACATTGTGGCATGTGCACACACATATAAGATTTATAAAATAGAAACAAGATACACGCACACGCACACATTGCTATGTTGGATAAAAGAATAACAAACTGGCATCAAATACTATTTTAAAGATTTATTTATTGTTTTTGAGACAGAGACAGAGAGAAAGGGGAGGGCCCAGAGCCGTCTTCATAGTTGCATGTCATTGGTTTTCTACATAGTTACATTCCATAGGTAGGCACGGAGCTGTGCAGGGCAGGAACTGGGCCAAGGGCCTCTGCATGGAGCTCACCCCAGTGAGAACCAAACCGAGGGCACACCCTTGTTCAGCACATGGGTCCGTATGGGCCTGGACCCCGGGGCTGCAACATAAGCGCTCAACCTGCTGAGCCATCCTGGCATCCCCACATTATTTTAATAACATTTAAATTCATAGAAAGTATTCTTCAAATTAACAATATTAAAGAGAAAAATTCAGGAAGCTGGGATGGCTCAGAGGGTTAAGCGCTTGCTTTATAGCCCCAGAGCCTGAGGATCGAATCCCGGCCCTGGCCCTTGCGAACCCATATGCTGAACTGGGGTGTGCCCCCAGTTCAGTTCTTGCCAGGGCCTATGCGGGAGGCTCCTGGCCCAGTTCCTGCCCTGTGCAGCCCTGTGCCCACCTGTGGAGTGAAACTATAGAAAATTAATGCTGTCAACTATGGAGACTGCTCTGGGCCCTCCCCTTCTCTCTGTCTCTCTCTGTCTCTCTCTCTGTCAAAAAACAATAAAAATAAATCTTTAAAGAGAAAAATCCAGTAAGTTTAGTTTCCTAAGATCCACTGTGAACTGCTGTGTGAATTTTGGAAAACCCTATATTAGAGTATGTTCATTTTGTTTCTAAAGAAGAGTCTACACAACTCTCTGATTAGCAACCAAATTTCTGCAATTGAAAGTAAAGGGCCCCTAGTGAATCATGTCATATTTGGGTACTCAGTAGTTAGTGTGGCTTGGGCAGCCTCTGAGGTCAAGATGTCCTAGAGTCTTACCACAGTCTCTGTGCTCTGAACTGTGAAGAAATCAGTTGTCAGGGTTTTTCCTTTTATTTTTTTCTCTTTAAACATAAATTTTTATTGCACAAGTCATACTGTTTCTTAAAACAAAACATTAAGATAAGGCTAAAGTAAGTACCTGCAGCCCTTTGTCTTATTGGCTAACAGCTCTGGTTACCTTCATGCAACCTCAAAGCTTATTCCTGAAATGAAAGTTCTGTTTCCTCCCCAAATTATAAAAGGGTGTATAGCATTTGTGCTTTTGTGAAAAAATTTTAAGATCATAGCATGGTGTTAATTTATAGATCCACATTATAAGCTATGAATATACGTGTAATATTCTTTCAGAAATCAGACAGCTGATTCCCAGGGGATAAGATTCTTAGAGAGTATCTAAAGCTAGTAATTTTCACTCAGTGGTAAGGATGAAGGTTGGGATCATACTAAAGACTTAATGGCATCTTGATTCCTGACATAGTAGATAGTAAAGTGGAGCTTCTCAGGCTGAGGGCAGCATAGGTAGTGGATGGGAGTCTATCCACTCAGCTCCTCCCTTGTCCCCGTGCGGCCCCTTAAAGACCTCCCTAGAATCCTAGTGCTTTGCTGAACACAAGTAGAAATCACCCTCAGTCCCTGTCTTTCCTTCCTGGCCAGTTTTATAGATAAGGAAATCCGTGTGCAGGGAAGTCATGCATCTCTGGTTGACGGAGTGGAGTTAGTTTGAGAGCTGGGACCAGAACCCTGGCATCCTCACTCTTAGTCCATTGCTCTTTCACCTGCTGTTCACCTGCTCTTTTATCTGATTGAATCCTGGTATGCATAAATAGAAATAGATTCCCTCTTGGAAGCCTAAATGCTACTTATTAAACATCTTGCCCCAACAACAATGCAATAAATAGAATGACATGCTGGGTAATTAATGTATCATCTCCCAGAGTTTCTTTCAACTTAATACTTTATTTCTTTACTTGAAGTCTTTGAGGGAGAAATAAAATTGTATATTTTAAGAGTTGGCAAGACTCTGATCATGTGATCTTTCTTCAGTCCTTATTTCTGTATCTACTAATATATACATTTTAGGGTACGGTGGGGTCAGAGGAAAGCATTTTTGACACTTTCTTCATTTCCCAAACTTGTTTAATCAAAAAGTTCTGTTGCTTAACCCCAAGATCTGCCCCCTCTTTTCTGTTCTTGGTGACAAGCATTACACTGGCTCACATTGGGCATTTTAACAATCTCCTGGCCTCTATACCTGCTACTTCTCTGTCTAGTTCCAACCATCATCTACCCAGATGATAGGTTAATTTACCTGGGTTAACCTTACTTATCTTCACTTTGATCCTCCAAGAACCCAGTCCTCCATAGCTTATAAGAGAAGCCTATGAAATCCAAGGCACATTCATTCTCGCCTCATTAACTTGGGCAGCCCTGTCTCCATTGATAGGTATGGCTCTTGTATCCCCTAGCCCCAGCACATACCCTTCTTCATTTTGTCTGTCCATACTGCAAATGGTTAGCTTTATTTATTTTTCTGTACTTTTAGAGCACTTAACATTTGTTCTCAGCAGTTTAGCCTGTCTTGGATGAATTTATTTGTTCTTTTATTCATCAAGTGTTTAATGCACAGCAGTGCAGTGGGATGAGCTGCTAGGTAACGAACCAGCAAGTGTACCGGCAAACGAAAACAGACCTGATTCTGGCCCCATGGTGCTTAAAGTTGAAGGAAATAAAAGCAAACATAGAAATACAATTCTAACAGGAACCATGAGAAAGAGCTATATAATATACCACAAAAGCATATAATAGATGAATATTGCTCATTTGGGAGGCCCTCCCTGAAGAGTTGAGGAATCAACATTTCAAACCAAAGGTGTGATGTATCAAGACTGCTGGGTAGGAGCTCAGTGAGGGAAGAATGTCAGCATGGCTGAGTGGAGGAAGTCACAGTGCATGTGGTGGAAATGAGGCTGGAGGGCTGGGTGGGACCAGATATGCATGGCTTGATGGGTCATGTAGGAGGCTTTGTGTTTATCCTAAGAACAGTAGACAGCTTTTGGAGATTTTTGTAGAGAAGGAGTTGGGAGACTGGCGGCAGTGTAGAATCCACATAGAGGAGAACCAGAGTATGTGAAGGTGCCAGTTAAGCTGAGGCATATCTAGACTGGAAGTGCTGGTAGCTTGTACTAGGGTGGGAGTAAAGATGGACAGAAAGATGGAGAGATTCCAGAAGTACATATAAGCTAACTAAACCCAATTTGATATTGGATAGTACCGGTATATGGAGTGTAAGGGAGAAAGAGGTGTCCAGTCATGATTCATAGTTTTCAGTATTGCCCATTAAGTGAGATGGGAAACATGAGAGAGGCCCAAATTTGTATGGAAGGTTGATGATTTAGATTTGGGGCTTGATTTAGAATTTGAAACTACCAACAAGACCTATTTGTGTGTCTGTCTTATCCCTTATTGTATAGTAGTAGGATTTGATATTCAAGGCTCTACAGCTTCTAAGCAACCCTATATCTTAGCTTTGAAGTACTTTGTCTGTGTGTTTGTTTATTGTTGACTCTCCCACCAAGAGTATAAATTTCAAAAATACAGGAAATTGTCTCTCTTATTTGCTACTATACCCTTATCATCTGGAATAGTGGCTGGCTCATAGTAGGTACTCAATGAATGAGTGAATAATTCACCTCTGAAGACCCAAGGCACATAGAAATTTGTCATTCTGGTGAGGCCCAAATTTGCATGTGCTCTGATATTAGAATGTGGGGACACGGATGAGTCACTGATCTGAGTGACTGATGTTGGGAAACTCCGAGTATCTGCCTCTCAACCAGGTCTTCTCCTCTACCCCTAATAACCAAGGGCATATCAAGTTCAAACCACCTGAGTGGCTATTTTTTTACCTTGTAGTTTATCAAAAACTTTTTAAAGATTGATATTTTCCCCTATTGGAAAGATTGTGGTGAAATATGGGTCTGTCACACTATTGATGGGAATATAAATTTCTTTCCTGAAGTTTCTATTAAAATATGAAAACTTTATTCTCTTTGACCCAGAAATCTTCAGTGCATATTTATTTTTATTTTACTTTTGACAGATAGAGAGAGAGACAGAGACAGAGACAGCTAGAGAACCGAACTGTGGGAACTCCCCAGTTCAGCATGTGGGTCCGCCCGGGCCGGAGCTGGGATTCGATCCTCGGTCCTCGGGGCCTCAAAGCGAGCACTCAACCCGCTGAGCCGTCCCGGCTTTCCCCATTTTTTTATATCTTTTTATATTTTATAGAGAGTAATTATTTTATCTTCAGTGCATATTTATTTTTATTTTACTTCAGAAATCTAACTTTGAGAAATATATCTTACTGGAAGACATGCATGTGAAGAGATACTTTATATAAAGATATTCATTTCAATAGTTCATTTCAGCATTGTTTTAAAAAAATCAGAAATAATCCAAATATCCATCGTTAGGAAATGGATGAATAAAGTATGGTTGATCCATGTAGTGAATTTTCATGCATCCACTAAATAATTAGATCTATAGGTACTGATATAGAACATAATGATATATCATTAATTTAGAGAAAAAACAAACTTGGAAATCAGTGTACATAATATGATTAGTATTTTTTTTGTTTTTTTTTTAAAGACCAGCATAGGAAAAGTTGTGGTGGGATATACACTAAATTATCAACAGTGGTACCTCTGGAGTGTGGAATTCATGATGAGCAAGGAGAAACATTTCACTTTGTTTCAAGTTTCTTTTTCTATTTTTTTTTTTTTTATGTCTATAAACAATAAAAGCAAAAAAATATTTCTATACACAGTGGCTAAAATAAATTTATGAATGTGCCTTACAGTGCATATCCCTTAAAGGTTAAATACTAGAAGACTTATTCAGAAGGCAGTTGGTACACTGGAAACAGTATAGTCTTTGGAATTTTAGAGGTGTGATGTTAAATCTAGCTTTGCTGCTTACTAGATGTGTGACCTTAAACCAGCTACTTAATCTCCCTGAGGATTTTTTTCACCTATGAAATTGAAATACAAATAAAGCTTATCTCATGGGTCTTTTTGCAAAAGTTAAATGAGATACCATAAAATAAAGTACCTAATGCTACGCCTAACAAATTGTTTAAGTGCTCAGTATATGTCAGTTCCCTCCCCAGGGTAGCCACATACTTAGCATCATCCCAAGCCTAGCTGTGTTGAGTAGCCAGACCTTTGCTAAACATGTCATATGTAGACATTCGCTTCTGTTTGTCCACTTTTTTAACTCTCTGAATCACTCACTTCTTGTCTGTTCTCATTGCCAGTATCTTGGCCCCTTGATTTCTCTCATATTTGCACTGTTGTCTAAGGAAATGTAACAAACACCGATAGCAAATATACTTAGGGAGATAGCTTGCTCAGAGATAAACTCTGATAGGATTAAACCTGTGTACTTTTTGTTAATCTGCTTAGTGGAGCAGAGGTGCCTGTGTACCTGAAAACCACTCAGGAATTGAGAACTTTTATCAGAGTCAGCACGAGGCTACTGCCTGTGGCCAGGAAAGACCATGATCTTGCTCCCTGCCTACCACCCCCTTCGTAGTAGGACCCTTCTTATGAAAAGAAGGGGAAATGCCATGCAGTCCTCTGAAAATAGTTCTTAGTTAAAAAAAAAAAAAAAGTTTTTCAACTATATCCCTATGCTGTGTGGATAATATGTTCTGGAGATTATAAAGCGTCTTGCCCAATCTGATTCTGGACAGGAAACACTGAATAAATAAATGTACAAAGACATGCATGCCTTTGGGAACACATAGCATTTAAGATACTCCTTTTTTTTTTTTTTTTTGGGTAATGTTTTCCTTCCACTTTAATGTCAGATGGTAGTCCCCACTCTGCACAGCGGCGTAGTCTTGGAAAGTACCTCATGGCGGGAAACAGAGAATCCCCTTCCCCTTCCCTTCTTCCCATGAGCTGTGGTATCTCATCTAAAGTTACCTTTCTACCCTTAAATGACAGGTCTCCCTCCCTTGCTCTTTCACAGAGGAGGCACATTGTGAATGGGTTTGCTGGGGCACAAGGTGTACATTTTAAAAGCTTACAATGCACTAATTCACTTTGTATAAATAAGGCAGTAGTGAAATCTTCCATTTGTATCATTTTAATTCTTTCAGAGTACTTTTACATACTGGTCTCAGTTGATCTCGATCTTTTAAGGTTGGCAAGATACGTACAAATGATACAAGTGAAAGCTATTGTTTATTGAGTGCCTAGTGTGTACCAGGCTCCTTGCTAAATGTTGGACACTTATCTCATTTAATCCTCACTACAACCGTATTGGGCAAGTATTAGCATCATCTCAATTTTGCATATAAAGAAACAATTGAAGTTTGGAAGTAAATGGGTTGGTCTTTTAGATAATGGGGGAGTGGGGAAGCCAGGATGGCTCAGTGGGTTAAGCGCTCACTTTGCAGCGCTGGGGACCGAGGATCGAATCCCGGCCCCAGCCTGTGTGGACCCATGTGCTGAACTGGGGAGTTCCCCCAGTTCATTTCTCACTCTGTCTCTGTATCTCTCTCTCTCTCTCTCTCTCTCTCTCTCTCTCTCTCTCTCTCTCTCTGTCAAAAACAATAAAATAAATAAATAAATAAAACTTTAGATAATGGGGGAGTGAAGGCAGAATCTGAACTCAGGAAGTCAGACTCTAGAGTTAAAATTTTCAAGAGAGGGGAAGTCAGGATGGCTAAGCAGGTTGAGCGGTCGCTTTGCAGCCCTGGGGACTGGAGATTGAGTCCCAGCCCTGGGCCATGTGGACCCATGTGCTAGGCTGGGATGTGCTTCCCAGGTGGGAGGCCCCCAGTTCAGTTCTTGATCTCCAGTTCAGCCCCTGGCTCAAGCAGGCCTGCCTCCCATGAGGGAGGACCCCAGCCCAGTTCCTGTTCTGCATGGTTCCCGCCCACCTGTGTGGAGTGAAGACATGTTGATGATGTGTGGCTGTGGGTGCTGCTCTGGGCCGTCCCTTCTCTGTGTCTCTGTCTCTCTGTCTGTCAGAAACAATAAAATAAATAAATAAAAAATTTCAAGAGAAAATGATAGAGACAGCTAGGAAATTAGAGGGAATTGAATTAGGGAGGAGATGCCACAGGATGAAGGAAATTTATGAAGAGAAAGAAAATTTATAAATTTGAAAACCATAGCACTAAGTTTAAAAGGCGAAAGATTTATGCGACCTGAAGAGAAACTGGAGTATTATAGCACTAAGTTTAAAAACAAAGATGCAATCTATAAACAGGGCATTTATATTTTTGAATCTGTTCATATTTTTAGCCCAGATTTTGTTGCCTTTGTCCTCTTCTTGAAAACCTTACCTACTTTGTAGTATGTTTGCCCAATGTGGTTAGTTTTACAGAGATGTTACAGGCTAAAGGAAAAGAAAGATGGAAGGTTTTGGTCTTTGAGATGAATGTGCCACTTACTTTCTCTTCCTCACAATCTGAAAAATCTTCCTGCTTCTAGAGTCCAGTACCTGACTTTCACTTCGAAGACCAAACTTGCCTGTTTGGGAAAAATTCCATTTTGGTGTCAGCAAGACCCAAGTTCAAATCCTCAGGCTGAGAAAGCTCGGCTTATTCTTGGAACTTTTGCCCACATAGATGAGCAGGGCCAATTCCACCCTAGGGGAGTTGTGAGGATTGGAGACAATGTATGTGCATTGCCCAGAGCACAGTAGATACTGAGATCCAGGAGCAACAACGGAGAACATGAGAGAAGGGCTTGCTGATTGCTCAGTACCTTTTGTCCTGGGATCCTTTCCCACTTTCAAGGTGAAGGTGGTGGGGTCAGGGGGTGAAGGTCTGAAAGCTGTGCAGGATGCTGTGTGGCTGGCAGACCTTGGAGGGAATGTGAGTGAGCTCAATGTGGTCAAAACGTCTGGGAGCCTGGCATATTTTTAAGGCTTAAAATTCCCATCAGGGATGAAACTGGAGAGAGGATAAAAGAGTAGTATCTGGGTAGCAAAGCCAGTGCTGACTTGGGTAAAGGTGAGTTGTATGACCCCAGGTCTAGTTTGTCCATAATAAGGGCATTCATGGAAGGGGAGCTGAACAAGGATTTGGTAATGAAGGTGATCACCCTTGTCCCCATTGTCCTCCCTCAGAGTGTCAGATTCAGCAATCTTCAAAGATACCCCGAGCAACTGCTGGCTCCAACCAAATTCTGACTCTCAGCAAACCTGCCCTACCCCCCTCCAAATGTTCCACCTCTATACAAATATCATTGACCGGAGTCCTTTGTATAAAATGCTATTTATAGTGAATTACCATTCAGCAAAATGAAGGACATGTAGGTTATTAATCATGGTATAAGAGTGACTACTGCCAATTATATATTAATTCTTGCTCATGTAGCCTGGCTCCATGATCCAATTATTTGCAAGCTAATGAATACCAAACATCTTCCTTGATGTAAAGAATACCCAGGCAGAGTGGCAGGAGCAGTGCTCAGGGGAAGAATCTTGACTTATAATCCTCTTAGAAAATGAATGACCACAGACAAATCACTTGTCTTTTCCAATCTCAGAATTGCTGCATATGAAATGGGCACAGTTTCTCTATTCCTAGGGATCATATTTAGTATGTAAGAGAAAATATTTTAAAGTGCTCTGCGAACCTAGGATTTTATTTGGACCACAAATCTGTTTTTCTCTCTATTCTAATCCATATGTGGGACTATACAAAATAAGCTAGTGCTTACGAGTTCGTTGTCAGAAATATTACCTATAGCTCCTTCTACTGTTCAATTAATGCTGTGTTGGGCAAAATCTCCAAAGTCTTAATTCAGGTCAGTTCTGGAGAAAAACAAACAAACAAAAAACCCAAAGGGGTGGGAGGGTGGAGAATCAAAAATAAAAAAGCAGATTATGACATACTCTATGATAGGCTTGAGATGCTGGTCACTGGCTCCTCTGTTTAGATTGGATTGATTTCTAGGAATCCTACAGCTGGTAAAGAGAGCAGCTATTTCCCCCCAAACTACTGAAGGCTTGTTTTCAAAATGATGTTCTTTTTCCATTCATAGCTGAATGGGAAGTCATCCATCTTCCTAAAAACACCACTTTTACCTATTGCTCTTCTTCAGAAAAGCCTTCAGTGATTATCTGTTAACTAGAAATCAACGTTGGAGCGTGCTTATAGACTCCACTCCATCACCCCATGTCCCAGTCACCTCCACCAGCACCACCTTATTTACCCATTCTCTCTCCTATAAAGCCAGAGATGGCAGCGGTTGGTTCTTTCCAGGTTCCCCAAGTAACTGCTCCTTCCTGCTAAGGGCCTTTGCTCACTTCTTTCTTCTGTTCTGAAACAATGAGTTTCTCTGCCAGATCTCTATTTATAATGTGTAATTTTTTTTTAAGATTTTATTTTTATTGTTTTTTGACAGAGAGAGACAGAGAGAAGGGAGAGGGCCCAGAGCAG
>PVKE010047570.1:0-11874 GCA_004027555.1 Craseonycteris thonglongyai | reverse complement strand
AAGGCAGGTATAATGATAACCAAAGTAAAATATACTTCACAACATTTAGATGACTGCTTTGAGAGACCACCAGTTTCATCTGTTCTCATAGAGGCTCCTCTGTGACTGCTCTTATTTAACTGGTCGTTATCTTACTGCAGGCCTCTCTGTTTCTCAAGAATATACCTTGACACAAGTAGACTTCTCTTGGTTTGGGTTCTTCCAGAAGTAGAGTATGAGAAAAGGATTTAAGGGTAAGTAGTTTATTTGGGAAGGGGTCCCAGAAAACACTGGTAAAGGGTTCGAGATAAGACATGGAAGAGAATAACACAATTAGGTAGTATGCAATTCAGCTCATTGCCAATGTGAGTAACTGGAGCCCATTTTTGCTGGGAAGCCTAAAAGACAGTGTAGAATGCACCCCAGTTTCCTCCATAAAGGAGAAAGAAAGCTGAGGTATTGATCTACAAGTATCTGTCATCTGTTAGAGACTATTTATTGAGACAGTAACTCTCCAGCATGTCTAGCTCACCCTTGCAGGTGCTATGCAGCTTCCCTGGCCAGAAACCAACACAGACTAACAAACAATCAAATGAACTCCTCTCATAAGAGGATCACAGGTTTCCCCAGTCAAAAGACTTTCCTACATAGAAATAAACACCAACAGGCACCAATCCTGAGGCCCAGAGACAGCCAATCCCCAAACTACTGATTCCTGTCTACACACCAGGCATCCTCTTCAAGTGTCTCATTCCCACTTCTAACCTACAGTCTCACAAAAGCAATAATATCAGAGCCTAAAAGTCCAAGAGAGACTACAGTGGAGGCTTTTGTCTCTTCTTATACAATAGTGGAAATTCCCACAGCTCCCTTTCCCTGCTCCAGGGCTCCAAGTAATGCTGTCATCCTGCCCTCTGGTCTCCCTTCCTAGGGTGGGCTCAGATCAGCATTGCTGTGCTCTGAGCACTAGACGCACAGTGTTAGTCATTAGTTTGGACATAGCTCAAATATTATCAAATGGTTTTGTAATGCTAGGGTCCAGTGCTTGTTTCTAGTTTTTCCTTATACTTTAAACAAACAAAAAAATATGTTGTTTTTTTTTAATTTTGAAGAAATATAATCCACATGATTCTCATTAGTATAAAAATAATATGATGTTCTTTTTTATATGAGCTCTTTGATGTTTTAAAATATGGGCCTTTATAATCTTTTTGTTGAAAGCAGGAAGGCATTTTTCTTAAGATATAAACTCTCAGGAAAAAAAAGATTTGGTAGATCATTTTGAGTTCCCCCTGTTCTGTTTTTGTTCATGTGCTGTGTATCCATCCATCCAACCACCCACCTAACCACCTCAAATGTTACTTACCACCTAAGCTGTCTTAGTACTACATGGGTCAAAGTAAAATAAGAATAAGAACCTAAGGGATGTATAATCTGGGACAGAAAAAGACAGAGCAAACCTGACACTTTACTGAGATTTAAGAATGTTATAGGCACAATAGTAGGTTCTAGTAACACCAAATTAATTAAACTTGATTCCTGACCCCAAAGGAACATTATCTGGAGACGGAATAAGTGTGTTAACAGTTGATTAGAATGCAAGTCAAACCATGAAAATCCTGTAATGTAAGCAGAAGTAGAATGCTCTGGGGGCACAGAAAACTGGTGATTAGTTGAGTTTAGGGGAATTTGTTTGGACTTCAAAGAGGTGATGTTTTTTTTTTCTGGGTGTGGATGTTCATAGGCACAAATGTTGTAGACTGAACCAGGCACTGGGTGTTGTAAATTGACCTAGGTGTGACAGAGTGAAGCTGTTAAGCTAAGGGATATTAATCATTATTTTCATACATATGAAAATCACTGGAAAAAGTAAATTAGTTGGTTCACATTCATGATTTCCAATCCCAACGAAATGTTTAAGAGCACTTGGTAAAGCTGAAACTTGTCTGATCAGTTAGTCCTCCCGTTCCTTTATGTAGTTATTCTGAATCTGTTTTCAAACACTGTTTAATTAAACTGTCTAAAGTCTCATAAAGTTTTCTTACCTTCCATTTCCTCTATAAAAGAAGCCATTAGGGAGCTGTTTCTTCTATGGCATTTCATTCCCTCAGTCACTTTTCTTAGAGGAAGAGATGTTTCTTCTCCTATTCTAACTAAATTTCTCCTCTCGCTCTTCCCATGCTTACCGGTAATCCCATGTCCTCAGCCACCTCAAAATAATTGCGCTATTACGTAATGACCTTTCTGTTGCTTCTTTCAACCGCAACTCTTCTAAAGGCTCGTTTTCCTTAGACTGAAAATACACACACCCTATCCTATAAACCAGACTCAGTTGATTGTAGCTGAGATCACTCAGCTACATATCTGAGGTCATCTGCTGGGTCAACTGGGGCCTGGCTGGACTGGGGTGGTCTCAGCCGGTAATCTCTGTCTTACTTCCTATGGTCTCTAATTCTCCACTAGGCTTTTTCTCCTGGCACTTCTCCTAGCGTGGAGTTGAAATAGCTCTTCAGACCTAGGCTCAGAAGTGACACCCAGGCACTTCTGCATTCTGTTGGCTAGAGCAAGTCTCAAATCAGCCACTCAGGGGCTGGGAAAATAGGCTCCACCTCTTTATGGGAGGAACTGCAGTTACGTTATGAGGGCATGCATGGAAAAAGGGAAGGATGGGGTAATTTTTGAAATCAGTCTAGCACAGAGCATTCTTCATTTTGTTTGGGATACTAAGTAGGTGGAATGGAGCTATCTGGTGATGCAGACTATGGTTAGCCTGACATGTTTATTTTGAATTTAGGCAGTAGTAAGGAAATCCTGAAGGGTTTTGAGCAGGGAAGAAACATCTTCAGAAATCTAGCTTTAAGAATAAGCTTGAGTGGATGTAGAGTGAACAGAAGCAGAAAGCAACAGGAGAAAGAGTATCTTTTCCACTTATGTAACTGGAACTTCATTAATGTTTAAATCAATGTGATAGCAATGGGAGGAGAATTAAGGAGAAAGGTAAGAAACTTCCTTATAAAGACTGAACTGGTAAGACTGCTGATAAGAAAGGAGGCATGGGGGAAGCTGGGATGGCTCAGCAGGTTAAGCGCTTACTTTGCAGCCCCGGAGCCAGAGGATCGAATCCCGGCCCCGGCCCAGATGGACCCATATGCTGAACTGGGGTGTGCCCCCGCTTCAGTTCTTACGGGGCCTATGCAGGAGGCTCCCGGCCCAGTTCCTGCCCTGTGCAGCCCCATATAGTGAAACTATATGGAAAACTAATGCTGTCAACTATGGAGACTGCTCTGGGCCCTCCCCCTTCTCTCTGTCTCTCGCTGTCTGTCACTCTCTCTGTCAAAAAGCAATAAAAATAAATCTTAAAAAAAAAAAAATCAAGATAGAGGCATGACGAGTGAGTAGCATCTCTAGGTTCCTTCCCTTTTATACCAAGCTCAGATATACAACACACATCCTATTATTCCACATACAGAGTTACTAGACTTTATTATCAATTGTCATGTGATAATACAACATGCAACCAGTGGCAGGTAATAATAATCATACAGTAGAGATGTGGGATGCAGACCCATTGCTTTGATCAACCATCCTAATGGAGCTAAGCTTTATCACATCCTAGAGTGAAAGTTCTTCAAAGATAGAGGCTTTAGTTCATTTAGCAATTAAAAATAAAAAGTGATTCCATACTTCCACAGAGCTCTAATTTTACAACATTCATTTAAAATGATATAAGGTTGCACAAATACGTTTTCAATTTTATTTAAATCAAAAATGCTATGATTGATGTGAAGAAATATAAATGGAAACCACATGAATTTTATTGAAATAAAAATTTAAAGACAAATATCCTAATACCTAATCATCTTATCTTGAAATAATTAAATGCAAAAGATATACATGTTAAATGGCCACAAACATGGAGGCACTACACAATGCACATAATGAAGTCAAAAAACATTTTATACTGCTTTATTATAAATAATTGAAAACAATATTTCATTTTTCAAACCCAAATAACAAAACAGTAAATATCATGCTTTTTATTTTTTTTATAATTATTTCATTTTATTTTTGTAATGTGAATTTGTAAATAGTATTTTTTAACAAAAGACTGGTAAAAAAATCTGTAGAAAAAAACCCAACAAAACACTTCCTTTCCATTCACTTAAATGAAAACAATCAAGGTTTTTGGAGAGAGAGAGAGAGAGAGGCTGAACAGTACTATCAAGTAGTCACCAAGAATAGAAATACTGGGAAAGCCGGGATGGCTCAGTGGGTTAAGCGCTCACTTTGAAGCCCCAAGGACCGAGGATCGAATCCCGGCTCCGGCCCAGGCGGACCCACATGCTGAACTGGGGTGTGCTTCCCGAATGTGGTGAGGCCCCCAGTTCAGTTAAAAAAAGAATAGAAAAACTGTTTAATGCCTGCAAATATCACATTTAAGGCAAAATGTGGTTGTACACAGATGCATAAATATTATAAAGACTTGATTATAACCTTTAAAAAATATTTTCTAAAAATGCGAATAGCTGTATTCTCTCAAATGAAGGAGAGAAATGAAGGCGTAATCGATCAAGTCACCAGGTCTGAAACTGGTATTCTTGCCTTGAAAAGAACTTTTATTATTCTAAGAGGACACCCAATATGTATCTCAATTTTCTTAGGTCATATTAATTCATGTTTTGATAAAAAGAACTGCTTATTATTGCAACCTTGAACCACTTAGAATCAGAAAGTACTTCTTGATAAAATATTGCAGTTAACTTCAAATTTCCACAAAAATGCGTGTTCCCCAAATTCACTAAAAATAGAGTATCCCATTGGTGTATTTTCATTAAGAGATTAACACCAGCTAGTAGTCAAAGTTTTCTCATTCAGGTGACTACAATTAATTTTGTGTATGTGTATGTGTCCCTTACGCATAATGCAGAGTTTTGCCAATTTTCTTAACTGGTAATAATATTAAAAACTCAGAAACTGGCTAAGAAAACAGAACCTGAGGGAGAAAAATATGAAGAAATAATGTATTTCATAAAATAGTATAGTAGATATCTTTGAAAAATAGGTTCATTTGCACTAATTAAAAACAATGTTACACATTCCAGATTAAACAGCTATTAGGTTTACTGTGGATATAAACATGCTATGTACAATGATATTTATAATTCTTCTTTTATTTTTCATAGACTTCAAAGTGTATCTTTTACAAAAACTGGAACAGGGTAAATCTGGAAAGCATGTTTCAGTTAATTAGCAAAAATTAAATTAGCATGAAATAACAGGGTGAAAAATTGAAGATCATTATTTTTAAAATAATGAAGTTACACTTATGTGTACACATGCAAAAAGAAATACTGTAAAATAAGCTGTTCCAGTTTATTTGGTTTTACTTCAACTCAATACACTCTAAAAAACTGCTTTCATGTATAATATCAAAGAAAATATTAAATGCATGTATATTATTTTAAGAGCTTGATGATATATTTCACATTCTTTAAACTTTACTCAGGCTATAAATATATTTATATATCAGTCAGTCAGTTTTTAAAGTAAATGAAAACTGTAGCATGGGGGCGGGGAAGATCATTTTTCACCTTCTATGTCTATACTTGATTGTGTCCATTTTTTTCTAAGAACTGTAATAAAAGCAAAAGAGTAATGGAGCATGTTTCTACCTTACACTGTTCATTATGCACTGCAAAATTCATGGTTCAACAAAGTGGAATTTACATTTAAAGGTAGGTTAAATCAACTAGTTAGGAATTAGGCTTCTGAAATCACACCGACATTTAACCAACTCAGAGGGCAATGCTGTTCTTCCTGAACTTTTATAAAAATTGTGCAATAGTATAAAGTTATTGTTAGTGGGTTTGCATAGAAATAACACCATTTCACTGTGTGGTTCATCTTTTCCAAAGGATTATGGCAGACTTGTTTCTATTTTTCATGTGTATTCTTTTAGTTTGTTATTGTTCATTTTCTTCTTCTTCTTCTTCGGTTTTACATAAAATAAACCATATTTATCACCTAGCTACCGTAGCTCCACAATAAGATCCAGTAGTAGTTTGAAGCATAGCAAATTGAGCAATTTCTTCCCTTTTTAAAGTATGTCAGTGAGTGGCATCCTCTGTGGTCAAACCATGTGAGGCACGGTGACCCCAAGCAGGGACTTCTGTGAACTCAAAAGGTTCAAATCCAGTCAAGAACCTTGGTGATTTCACATAATAGCCGCTTGTTTTTGGAAGGGAGAAAATACTGTTTTGCTTCAAAAGTTTTCAAGCAGTTGGCCATCCGGTAGCTTCTCCAGATTTCTGTGTTGTGTTTATAATTGCTTCTGACATCGTGCCTTCAAAATTCCAAAGGTCGGATCATCATAGTTGTGGAATGTAAGGAGTAACTGGGCCCTTTGAAGTAATGCCACTTTATCCCATTCAGTTTTCCAAGGTTTTGCCCCGCTGTATAGAACATTCCATTTAGATTGGATGGACCACAAGCATCATACCACCAGCCTGAAGAATTAGTTAGTAATGAAAGAAAGAAGAAACAATTATAAATCAACTGAACATTGGAAAATTAATGGCATTAACTGAGAAGACATCTTTTCATGCTTGTTACGATCATTTGCAAATAGGAGGCATTCAATAAATATCTTCTCAGTAGTGGAACTGATTTAAAAAGTATCCGATTTAGGCAGTATATGAATAATCAGAGAGAGGAATAATTGCATGGAATTCAAGTTTCAGTGTCACTCCATCAGAACACATGGGAAGCTTCTAGGCTTCAAGATACGGTCTAAGTCAGGCCTGGATTTTTATGTAGGGTAAGTAAAATGCAGATACCTTTAAGAGGCATTCCACCTTAAGCCTGTTGTGGGGAATAGAACACTTAATTATTAGTGAAGGACTTCAGAAGTTTAGACAGCTGACATCTAAATAGAAAGAGACGTTTTTTTCATGTACTTCATCATTTTGCCAAAAACTGTCTGTCAGCTGCTTCTGAAATTAATTGGCTACTGGACAATGATTATGATGCTGAAATTGAATTAGAATTACTGTGCCCTCTCTGGATTTAGTAGCAACATGGGAAGTGTTTATCAATTGTAGCCACATAGTTTCTATGTAGCAGTGTTTTTTTCTGTGGTTCTTCAAGTTCTTCCAAAACTTAGCAAAACGAAAAACAAACAACTTGATTAGTAACATGGGGATCCTGATTTTACATAGCTTTCTGTAAGGATAACCCACTGATTTATTTTTTTTAATGAATTAAACTCTTAGATTTTTGGATAAAACATAGTAGTTTCTCATCCTCTCCTGAAGTAACACTACTGAAATCTTCAGGGAGAAATTTATGCCAGAGACATTCTGGCATATTTTTATTTGGATACAGTTGACCTCCTTTTGATTGTAGAGTTATACCTAAGGGACTAATAGCTAAAGAAAGAGAAAGCTGTACAGCTGATGTTTCACTGTAACACAAGCATCATCTTGCAGAAACTTTAGAAAAAGTTAAATGGAGAAAAGCTAGTTCTCATTTTTCAATTTTGGAAGATGAATACAGCTGGGTTGTGTTTATAAAGTCATACTAGAGACATAACAAGCCGTATTAATTACTGATTCATACTGGTGAACTGTAAGGTTATATAGATGAACTTGGAGAGGCTCTGTATGCAATGCTATTTTGCTGAATGTATGCAAACAACACAGATGTTAATGCAGTCAAAACACAAGGGACAAGGAAGTTCTTGTCTGGTGAGGAAGGAGGAATTGTAAGATTCCACTTTTTTTCTTAAGATTAATTCCTTTGAATTCTTTGTTAAGTGCCACAAGTAAAAATATGCTACTTATCTTATGAAAGACATTCTATTATTAGGGAATTTATTTACCCTAAAGACTCTCAAAAGAGAAAATGAAACCTAACTTGTTCGCTTCAGTGTTTTAACTCCCTCCTACTTTTCTATGACCTTCTTGAGGCACTTTTCCATCACGCTAATGAGGCTTTCAGAGTTTTCCCACTATCCGCTGTGGTCTCTGAAACAAGTTCAGTTCCTCTAGCATTGAGAACTATGAAAAATCACAGAATGATCCTCCAAGTTACATTAGGGTTTTTAGGGTAAAAGTGTGTGGTTTTGTTTGGTTTATAGAACATCACCAGAGTTCTGGAAGATTGTGGGGCGGCAGAGGTCTGTTGCAACAGCAGCCTGTCAATTACTAAGGGTGCAGGCTGAAGAATAGATACATTAATTGGGAAACTTTGGATGAGCTTAAGAGAACGGCAAGAAACAGTAGGGGCACATGAGCAAATCAGATCAATTGATCCTGTGTATCTTTTCTAATGACTGAAAAAGGGATAATGTTTGTGGTAGGGAGAATGGTGTTTTGGAAACCCTGAAATAAGACCTTATGTCTCAGAGTTATGAAGAGAAATAATAGCCTGAAGCTGAATGTTTAATAAAATATTATTTAGAGCCCTCATTTTATAACTATCATCTGCCAAAGCCATCCTGAGTGTATGTGGCAACACGATAGAGGGGGGAAATTAATATAGAATCAAACAAATATTAACCAATGGGCATATACAGGGGTCAGGGTTGAGTAAAACAAAATTCCTAACTTCAGGAAGTATATGTAGAGCAAAGAAACAAAAAACTTGAAAAATGAGATGATAGCCATTAAACAGAGATGACAAAAATCTTAGAAACAGAAGCAGAAGGTCCTGTTTGTGGGTTCATAAGGTCCACACATTTACCAACCGAGCTGGCTCCTAAAGACTGGTGTATATTTGGACAGAAAGAGATTCTGAAGACAGTATGTACTGTGAGAAAGCAGGGAAGAGTGTCTGCTAAAAGCGTGGGCTGGCTAGAGTGCTAGTGGGTAAGAGGTTGGAAAATATAGGGCTAGGAAAATAAACAGGAGTAACACCACGAAGGGTTTTATTATAATTTTAGAAATTTTCTTATAGGCAATGGGGAGCCTGTGCATCCCAGACCAGAAATTAGAAGACCCAGACTTTGATGTCAATATCATCAACCAACTAACAACCAAGAGACTTTGGGCAATAATATAAACAATATTTGACATTTTGAATAGTTAATATATGTTGGGGACTCTGCTAAAATATTTCTCTTCATTTACTTATTCCTCAAACAGCCTTATATGGTATGGCAAGTGCCATAATAAAAACACCAGTGCTCAGAGAGCTTAAGGAGCTTATCCAAGGTCACACAGCCACTTAACTCTTCAGTTGTGAGATGTGAATTATAAATGTCTGATCGACACATCTCACAGTGCAGTGGCAGGTGTAAGATAATGCATTATTTGGGCCTGTAAAAGCCTTTGTCTATGCTTTGTGTAAGTTACCTAGGAACTGGGACAGAAATGTGAGCAGGAAAAAAAGGGATTCGATTTTGCAGGGCATTGAAATGATTGAATAATGAAGATGAGGTAGTCAGTGCCAATGTAGTTCCTTTTTTGTTTGGTAGGGTTTCTTAGTGAAATAGGAAAATAATTTTGATCCAAATAAGTTTAGTTGTGCAATGTTTACATTGTAAAGACATGGCAATTTAGTGCCTAACATGGGTTTTTATTTCAATTATTTGTTTTGATTTTATGAGGAAATCAAAAGAGCTTAAGTCATTCAATCATCTCTTTATCTTAAGACCAGGGGCGGGGCACACTATGGACTACCAGAGAGCAAATGATGATAACAAAGATGATGAGTTCAGATGGCAGAAATTGAAATGAAAGCGCAATTACTCTTCATGACAATTTTGGTTGTAGTGCCCTTTATAAAATATGCCAACTTCAAGGTAGCAAAAATAGTTATTTCTTTTTTAAAAAATATTTTTTATTTATTATTTTTGACAGAGAGAGAAAGAGAAAGAGAGAGAGCTACAGAGACAGAGACAGAGAGAGAACTGAACTGGGGGAGCTGCCAGTTCAGCATATGAGTCTGCACGGGTTGGGGCTGGGATTCGATCCCCTGTTCCCGGGGCTGCAAAGTGAGCGCTTAACCCACTGAGCCATCCCGGCTTCCCCCAAAATAGTTATTTCTATGTAAGCAAGTATTCTGTTTTCCCCTGACATGTATTTTAAAAACAAACAAACAAACAAACAAACAAAAAACACAAGACATTTCTTTGTATCAAATATTTCAGTTTGTCCACTCTGAAAAAATTAAGTCTGACCAGGTCTTTTAAACAAATTTTAAAAAGATGTGGTTTTAAAGCATATGTATAAAAAATAGGCAGAAAAGAATATCAGACTCCTGGTTACTCATATGCACTTCTTGGTATTTGTAGCTAATCATACATACTCAACATACCGAGTATACATGAATACCATAACTTTGCATAAAATAAAGGTGTCCTCTGTGAACATACAGCAGAGTATACCTATGTTTGCAGTTCCTTTCTGATAAGATTCCCATCAGCTAAATGATGAATATTCTACAATCTTGGGGAAATGTTCACTTTGTACTTTGTTTTTCATATGTCTAGAAATGACAAAGGACTATGCTAAACAAGTTAATCTAGGAAAGGCACTTTAAGTTTAAAAGAACTCAGTGATGCCAGCAATGGCTTCCGTCTACTGTTGGGACAACCGATAAAATGTCTAAATGTTTTAAGATTGGCAACTGCTGAGATGTATTTTGCCAAGCATTTTTTTTCATAACCTGTAACCTTATGTATATTTTAATAAGAAATCTGAGATACATGCTTCTAATTCATTTACACTTAACTCATTAAAATTTAGTTTTGTAATCGTTATCCTGGGCTTCCCAGGCCTTGAAGAATCACTCAAGTCTTTTATCTCTGGAGCACAAAATTTACATTTTATCACCAATAAGTGAAACTTTGCCCAGAAAATAGGAATTTATTCTAAACTTTGTACTCAGGAAGTTCAAATTTATTTAAAAGTCAGGAAACCTAACTCTCAAATTCTCCTGGACCCAAACAAAATGTCTCTCAACACTTCCTTTCTAAGGTAAAAGTATAGCAAAATAAGGAGATATATCTGTTTTATAGATTTTTTCATTTTAAATGCTTGCATTTCTAATCAGCAATATGCAAAAGGACTTGCACAGAAAATAAGGTTTTCCTCTTTTATCGCTAAGGATGAAGCTGAACTAAACAAATTGGCACCATTGTTATCAATGGGTTGGATCATCATGAAAAACCACTTGCTGAGTTCACTTGTGCAAAGTCAGCTCTACCAAGAGCCAGCTTCAGGCAGCAGCTTCATGGTTCTTGTGCACAGGAGGCAGAAGACCTTTCTAGAAGTCTGCATTCCTTCTGTCATCTCCTACTATATCCCCTTCAGGCCAAGAATTTGCTTTACTTCCCTTTCTCTTCCCTTCCTTTTGTTTCAAAGATGAAAAGTTGTTTATCCTGGCCAGTAATCTTGAATTCATTTAAAACCTCTAGGTATTCTCTTACTGTCTCTTTCCTTCCTTGGAATTCATTTCACATTTAACCACACTTAAGTGAGGAAATCCTCATCAAAATGTGCTACAAACAGTAAAATAGAATGCTTGTCTTTGAATGCTGTGCCTTTGAACAGAGGTAGTAGAAGGAGTGGATGAGGTGAAAGCTTATCTGGAGAGTTCAAATTCTACCTCTGACATTAATTCTCTGACCTTTGGCAAATTATTTAACTTTTCTGTATCTTAGTTCTTGCCAAAGGGTTATTATGTCCCTATTTCAAAGGGTTATTAGAAGTGTCATGTAAGTTATTAAGTATAATCATTTAGGATATTACAAAAATACCTATTAGATGTTAAGACTGCAACAAATATTCACTATATTACATTTTTCTTTTTTTATTGTTTTTGACAGAGAGAGAGACAGAGAGAGACAGAGACAGAGAGAAGGGGGAGGGCCCAGAGCAGTCTCCATAGTTG
>PVKE010047569.1:0-11875 GCA_004027555.1 Craseonycteris thonglongyai | reverse complement strand
TGTGTGCTTGTCTTGTTTTCTTAAAAATAATTGCAAATTCTTTTTAAAAAGCTGACTTAATTTCCTTTTGTTTTTCTCTCTCATTTATTGACTACGAACACCGAGAATACACTCGATACTTATTGGTCCATTTAATAAAGCCCATGTTGAAACACTTAAGCTTGGAAAACAGTTAGATAGTGATTGCTAATATTATTGTTTTTTTTTAAATCTGGCATCTTCCACTACAAGTTTTTAACTTTTGACAATGTCTGAGAGAGTGGCCTCGACAGGGAATCCTGGATGGAGGTCATCCTCTATTGACTCTCTGCCATGGGAGGGTGTGAGGGGTGGGGGTAGGGTAGGGAGGGGGCATCAAATATATGTTGATGGAAAGAGAACTGACTCTGGGTGGTGAGCACGTAATGCAAGACATAGATGATGTAATGCAGAATGTACACCTGGAACCTACATAATTTTTACCAACCAATGTCACCCCAATAAATTTAACAATTATAAATAGAGAGACAAATTTTATGTGCTATACACTAATTATACCTTTATGCATCTCCTTCCAAAAAAAAAAAAAGAAAAAGGAAAGGTTATGCCACTTGTAAAACATGGGTTTCCCAGGGCAACAGTCTCTGTGAACCGCTAACATCTCTTCCAAAATGGTTTGAGGTGTTTTCCCTTGTTTTGTGAGAAATTTAATAATGTGATGGTGCAAAATTCAATTGTATCCATGCTTGGGATTTTCTTCATGTTTGAAGTGCTTCTTCAGTGATGTCTGAAAGAACACAGGTGCAAGTAGGCTGAAATTTGGCACATATACTAATAATAAGTCACACAATCAAACTGTGTGCACTAGTACTCCCAGCTCTCTGATAACCAACCCGTTCTGTGAATTTTTTGACCATCCTGTACAGACGGCTAACAAGTACATGAAGAGGTGTACAACATCATTGGTCAAAAGATACTCAACATCTTTAATGATCAGGGAAACACAAATCAAAAGCATAATGAGATACCACCTCACACCTGTTAGAATGGCTATCATCAAAATGACAAGACACAGCAAGTGTTAGCAAGGAAATGAAGAAAAGGGAATGCTTGTGCATTATTGGTGGAATGTAAGTTGATATAGCCACTTGGAAAACAGTATGGAGGTTCCCCAAAAACTTAAAAATAGAGATACATATAATCTAGCAATCCCAATTCTGGCTATATATCCAAAGGAAATGAAATCGGCATCCTGAGGAGATCTGCAGTTCCATAGTAATTGCATCATTATTCATAATAACTAAGACATGGAAATAGCTTTAATGTCCACATATAGATTAATGGGCAAAGAAAACGTGAGACATATATACTGGTATATCTTGAGGGCATTATGCTAAGTGAATAAGCCAGACAGAGAAGGACAAATACTGTATGATATAATTTATGTACAATCTAAAACAGTCAAATTCCTAGAAACAGAGGCTAAAATGGTAATTGCTAGGGGCTGGAGGTTGAGTAAAATGGGGAGGTATTGGTCAAAGGATACAAATTCCAATTATAAGATGAATAAGTTCTGAGGATCTAACATATAGTGTGGTGATTATAGTTAACACTACAGTGTTATATATTTGAACATTGCTAAGAGAGTAGATCTAAAATGTTCTTAGCACACACACAAAAATGTAATTATATGAGATGATGGAGGTGTTAACTGATAGTACTAAGAGTAATCATTTTGCATATGTGTATCAAATCAACACATGATATATCTTAAACTTACACAATGTTTTATATTAATTATATCTCAACAATTCCAGAAGAAAGTAAAAAATAAGTAGGATCCCTAATAACATGAAAATCAAAAAACAAAAATATATAAAATAATTTATGGGTCAAGGAAGACATAATATTGTAAACTAAAAAATACTTAAAACTGAATGACAAATAAAAATACTACATACCAAAACTTATGAGATGCAGCATAAGTGGTCCTTTTGGGAATCTATAGATTTAAACAAACCTTAGAAAATAAGAAAGGCTGAATAGTAACAAGATAGAGGTTTAACTTAAGAAATTAGGAGAGGAATAAAAGAATAAATAGCAAAGAAAGAAGAAGGGAGGAGAAAATAAAAGTAAGCAGAATTTTATGAAAGAGAAAACTAAGGTAGAATAAAGAAAAAAAAATAAGTTCAGAAATTGGTTTTATGAAAATCTTAAAATAAAAAAGGTTTTGGAAACAATTTCAAGGAAAAATGAAAGCATACAGAAACAATATAATGTATGAGAAAAACCCATAACTATAATACATTAGAAATGCAAAAATATAACAAGAAAATATTATCAATAATTTTATGCCTACAAAATTGAAATGGATTAAGAATTGAGAATATGTGTGACAATATGATTTAGATAAGACTGTAGACCACCTATGTCAACTTGACCTTGCTGTTTGTTTGAGGATCTTTTGCCTGGAATGGATATTGCTCTAATTAATAAACAATTTAACTTTAGAAAATTCCTACAAATCACTTTATCTGAGACAGTTGACTGCTCACTTACGTATGCAATTACTGAATTTCTCCATGTATAAGACAATACTTTTCTCTGAAATTGTTAGACCCAAAACGGGGGTCATCTTATACATGGGAGTAACCTGTGCATTGATTTCTTAATGTTGGGTTAGAAAAGTAGAGGTCGTCTTTACATGGAAAATTAAGGTAGATTCCAGGCATCTACAACAATTTACACTTCTGACAAGTGACAAGAGTCACTTCAAGATCCTCTTTTCTTTTAGTCTGCCAAATTTGAAACAGTTATATCACAAATTTGCCTGACCGTAATGAGTTCCTTGTCTTGAAAGACCCATCTTAAACCATTTACATGAACTCAGAATCCAAAACTCTGTGAATGATCCATTTTGATTTCCTACTCTAACAGAACACTAAGATTCTGTCAGGTACTGTTTTCTCATACTGAAGTAACTTGTAGTTTTTGTTTTGCTCTAGTAAGGTCTAGTGATAGTTTGGGGAGTTCAAAAGCATAAATCCTCTCTTAAAAAAACAATATATATATATATGTATATATATACACATATATATGTATATATGTATACATATATATGTATACATATATATATATATTCTTACTAAAGGAAGTCACAGGATAGCTAAAATTTAAGGGGTAAGGGAACATATTCTATTTCTTGATTCAAGGGGCTACAGTCACCTTGTAAAGAGTCATGCATACAGGAAGGGGTAGATCAGCGTGGCTCTTTCTGCATTCTACCACAGGAAAAACCATCAATCAGACCCTGCATATTACTGAAACCTCTAATTTACAGATTGGTTGATTTGTCAAAGGTTACACAACAGTTAAGTGATAGTATTTTTTTTTTTTAAGTCTATTCCTAAGTGTTCCTTGTCCAGGCTGTTCTTAAGTGTTATCGATTCCCATAGTTTCTAGCACAGTGTACTGACATAGTAGGCACTAAGAAAATACAGGATAGTAAATATCTACATTTTAAAAGAGCAGAACTAAATCAATTATTTAGAAAATCTTCCTTTGATATCGCACCATTCAAGTGAAGTATTTAGATTTGTTTGTATAGATTAAATGAAATGAGGGTTTGGGATTTGAATCCCTCAATTCTCCTTATAAAAAAAGATAGAGACAAAATAATGTCTTTAAAACATTCTGTTGGGGAAACCAGGATGGCTCAGTGGGTTGAGCACTTGCTTTGCAGCCCCAGGGTCTGATCGAATCCCAGCCCCAGCCTATGTGGACCTACATGATGAACTTGGGGTGTGCCCCCAGTCCAGTTCTTGGCTTCTGCCCAGGGCAAGCTTCCCATGTGGGAGGCCCCACTTGAGGGGGGGTGTCTCCCATGAGGGAGGCCCCTGACCCAGTTCCTGCCCTGCGAAACCCTGCACCCACCTGTGGAATGAGACTATGTAGAAAACTACTGACTTGCAACTATGGAGACTGCTCTGGGTCCCCCTCCTCCTCCCCCCACCTCCCTGCTTTGTCTCTCTCTATCAAAAACAATAAAAATAAATCTTAATAAAAAAAAAGAACATTCTGTTTATTTGATAAGTTTGAAAGTGATATATAGAGCCTGTGTCATGGAGAGAGGGATCTTATCTGGGTTCCCCATCCTCCCACCTTATAAATTAGGAGCCTGGTGGGATTCCCAGAGTAAAAGTCAGCAGAAAGGTGGGACTCCCTGCCCATAGCTATAGCCCTGGTAGCTTCACACCCTGGAGAGTAGTCTCAGGCTTGTCTTCCAACAATTCATCCAGATTTCTACTTTGGACTTCTAACTGGTTGGTGCAGTATCTGGTAAAGGTCCTGTCCCATTTAAAACTACCAGACTTCTGACTCACAACAACACAAGTTAAGGAGCTTCTATATCATCACATTCAAAGATTAAACTACTGACAGGCTGAGGGAACACATTTCAGAAGATTAAAAACTTACCTGGAGTCCTGTTGATGGTAGAGATTTGCCTAAAATTGTCTCTTGATATCACACTATTTACCACCCTCCACTGCCAACAGAGAATTCAACTTTAGTATTATATAACACAAGAACTTTCTAACAATAGGGAGAAAAGCAATATAGACTGATTATTAAAATTTCAGGCAATACAAATTACCTAGAGAGTGGAATTCCTTTTGTGATTCTTGGAGTTTGTTTGGTGTAGAATCTATCTACACTACAGATCCATATGGCTTTATTTTTCTCTTTCATCCTTTATGCCCTTAACAGGTAACCAAATAGTTCACTTTAGTTGGTTCCAAAGCATTCTTAAATTCCAATAAGATTAGAAGTCACCATTTCTAAATGTATCAGCTATTTGAATCAGGTTCCTATATATGTATGTCATTTCTTACTGTCTACTATTAACTCAAGGTTGGGGACATACAGTAAGGAAAGTACACTAATTATGCATGTACATGCTGTTATATAGAGAATGTTCACATATAATGCTATTAAATAGCTGTTATAGAGAAACATAACTCCTCAAACTTTGGATGGAGTAGACTGCAAAAATCGCTTTCAAGGGTTCAATTTATGCAAATATTTATTTATTTATTATTTAAAAAAATATTTATTTAATTGTTTTTGACAGAGACAGAGAGAGATAGAGACAGAGAGAGACAGAGAGAAGGGGAGGGCCCAGAGCCATCTCCATAGCTGTACATCATCAATTTTTGACATGGTTTCATTCCACACAGGCAGGAAACTGGGCTGGGGACCTCCCGCATGGGAGAACTGGGGGCAGGAACTGAACTTGTGGCCTCCCTCATGGGAAGCACACCTCATTTCAGTATGTGAGTCCACATGGGCTAGGGCTGGGGCTGGGGCTGGGTGGGATTTGATCCTCAGTCCCCGGGGCTGCAAAAGCAAGCCCTCAACCTGCTAAGCCATCCAGGTTTCCCCTCTGCAAATATTTAAATTTGCTAGTTTTGTTGTTCATTAGCTTCATCAGAGTATGAAAGAAAAATTCATGCCATTATAATTTTAAATGACTATTACACTGATTTCTTTTTCTCACCAAATAGCTTATAAATTTCTTGTTTTCTTTCTTCATTTTATAAAGTGTAAACAAAAGCATTTAACATAACACTAAATGACATGTTAAAGGAGAGAAAAATGTAAGTGGGTAAGCAATGAAGCTGAGAAGGAAACATTTGATACTAGTTAATGTGTGCCTTGATAGAAGAAAAAAAGAATACCTCCTCAGGCTCACCAATAAAACAATTTCTCAATAGTTAACTATGTTATGATTCAGAGATAAATGGAAACATTTCAAGAATAATCAGTAATTTGGGAAGTTGTTTTTTTTTTTTTCTATTTCCAAAGCATCATAGCATCAGAGAGACAGAGGGGAAAAAAAAAAAAAGAAGGTATGTCACCAAGATACAAACTACGGACATTCAAAAACTTTCTGCATATAACAATGCCTCAGGTTTGAAATTTTGGTTGTTTTTCAATAGCTCTTCATTGTTTTTCCAGTTCACTCTAACAATTCTATTAGTAGAAACTCTTTTTTTTGCCAATCAGTACTAGGATGAAGAATTGTGGAGAAGCTTTCCAGGAGAAAGATTTGATGTAGTAACTGATTCTTAAAGGACAAGGAGTCATTTCCTTGTTGAAACCGGCAGGTTTGGGAATGAAATGCAAGGGAATGCCAGGTTGAAAGGGCCTAATAAGCAAAGGGAAAAATTATATAGAGTTCAGAAAACCATAAACAGTTTGAGATCATCAGGGTATACAGTTATGCAGAAAATGGTGGAAAATAGGCTGAAGAATTAAGTCAATAGGATGAAATCCCGTTGAAGTGGATGAAAAATTAATAAATGGCCTTCTTGCAGATTCTGTGCCTGAGGAGACGTGTGCAGCTGACACTGTCTTCTTTGCACAACTCTTACTAAGGTCTGGAGAGCCTTCTCTCTCCTGTGCACAAAGGCAACTCTTAAGGAAAAACTGATTGCACCAGTTGCAGAAGAAAAAGCAGTCCCAAACAATATGATCAATGTAGTGGGTATGGGACAAGTTGGTATGACATGTACTATCAACATTCTGAGAAACTCTGGCTGATGAGCTTGCTCTTGTGAATATTTTGGAAGACAAATTCAGAGGAGAAATGATGGACTTGCAGCATGGGAGCTTATTTCTCCAAACACTTAAAATTGTGGCAGCTAAAGATTACTCTGTGACTGCCAATTCTAAGATTATGGTGGTAACTGCAGGAATTCGCCAGCAAGATGTAGACAGTCATCTCAATCTGGTACACAGAAATGTTAATATCTTCAAAATCATTATTCTTCAGATCATCCAGTACAATCCTGTTTATATCATAACTATGATTTCTAATCCAGTAGATATTCTCACATTTGTTACCTAGAAACTAAGTGGATTACCCAAGAACTGTGTGATTAGAAGTGGATGTAATCTGGATTCTGCTAGATTTTATTATTTTATGGCTGGAAAACGCGTCATTCATCCCAGCGGCTGCCATGGATAGATTTTGGTAGGACATGATGACTCAAGTGTGGTTGTGTGGACTGGAGTGAATGTGACAGGTGTTTTTGTCCAGGAACTGAATCCAGAAATGGGGACAGACACCGACGGTGAAACTGGAAGGAAGTGAAAAAGATGATGATTGAAAGTGCCTATGAAGTCACCAAGCTAAAGGGAAACACCAAGTGGGTTATTGGGTAAAGTGTGCTGACCTCGTCGAGAACATGTTGAAAAATTCAACCAGGATTCACCCAGTGTCGACTGTAGTGAAGCGGGTGTATGCCATTCAGAATGAACTCTTCCTGAGCCTTCCATGGATCCTGAGTGCTTGAGGATTAACCCATGTTATCAAATAGAAACTAAAGAATGATGAGGTTTCTCAACTCAAGAAAAGTGCAGATACCCTGTGGGACATCCAGAAGGGCCTCAAAGACCTGTGACTTCAGGTTTCTGGGCTGTAGAAATTTAAAAACTACGATGTGATTAACCATGAACTTTTAGTTTCCATACATGTACAAGGATCACAGTTTGCTATATCTTCCTATATATGTGAATTTGGGATCACAGAATCAACGCCTATGCTTGGTTTAATGCTTGACATATGAGTTTTTGTTTGTTTGTTTGTTTGTTTTAAATTTTTTTTTTAAAGATTTATTTTATTGATTTTTGACAGAGAGAAACAGAGACAGAGAGAGAGACAGAGAGAAGGGGGAGGGCCCAGAGCAGTCTCCATAGTTGACATTAGTTTTCCATATAGTTTCACTCCACAGGCGGGCACAGGGCTGCACAGGACAGGAACTGGGCCAGGAGCCTCCCACATAGGTCCTGGCAAGAAATGAACTGGGGGCACTCCCCAGTTCAGCATGTGGGTCCGCATGGGCCAGGGCTGGGATTTGATCCTCGGTCCTCCGGGCTTCAAAGCGAGTGCTTAACCTGCTGAGCCATCCCAGCTTTCCCAACATATGAGTTTTTGAATGAATAAATGAGCAATCATAGTATAAAAAAATTAGTAAATGATTTTAGGGAGTTAATGATATTGTCATTTAGAAAATAAAAAGAAATGATAAAAAGATCAGTGTGCTTCATTGTGGAGAAAGGATTAGAAGGGGACAATGTTCCAGTCAGGGAGTACAATGAAGTTGCTGCAGTCATTCATGGGGAGATGACAATGACTCTAGATATAAAGGATAACCATAGAGTTATTACTACTCTTTAATTGCATTAAAGGTTAAACAAAAATTTCTATCCTAACTATACATATGGTGTTGCGAATATATAGGCTGTCTGCCCAATAGCCATTTTCCCTTTCTTCTTTGCTAACCACTCTCTGAGGGTCATATTGGGGACTTTAAACTTCATGTCCTACTACATTCCCAGAGCCATTCTCATTTAGGAGTAAGTGTGAGATGTAGTTCTGGCCAATAAGATATGAGAGGAAGACTCTTGAGGGCTTTCCATTATTGTTAAAAAAGAAACCCATGAAAGGAAACTTCTCTCTTCTGTCCTTTGTGAGTTTTTGTAGAAGAAAGTGATTAATTGAATTGATGCAGCCATTTTGAGACTGAGTATACAGTTTTAGAACAAAAGTCAACATTCTGGAAACAAAAAAGCAGAAATATGGCAATAAACTGGGTCTTCAATGACCATGTTGAGATGATGAATTAATCAACCCTGAAATTGCTCGATCTCTTGAATTTTTGTTATGGGAAACAAAATAAAACCAAGTTATTTGATATTTTTATAGATTGTCTGATAGTTGCAACAAAAGGTATCCGAACTAATCCTTATGTGAAATTATGTAACCGAATTAAAAAATATTCAATATACATATAAACTCTGAAAATTCCCAAGCAAAGAAACAAATAAAAACGTACTGGAAGGTCGCATATACATTTCACACAGTTTTCCCCAATGCTATCACCTTACATAAGGATAGTACAACATGTAAACCAGGAAATTGACATTGGTACAATCCAAAGAATTTACTCAAATTTTATTAGTTTCTCTCTTTTTTTAAATTTATTTTTTATTGTTTGAGAGAGAGATACAGAGACAGAGACAGAGAGAGATAGAGACAGAGACAGAGATAGAGACAGAGACAGAGAGACAGAGACAGAGAGGATGGGGAGGGCCCAGAGCAGTTTCCACAGCTGCACATCATTAGTTGTGACATAGTTTCATCCCACACAAGTGGATATGGGGCTTCTCAGGGTAGGAACCAAACTGGGGGCCTCCCACATGGGAGAAGAGCCCCAGTTCAGCTTATGGACTTGCACAGGTCAGGGCTGGGACTTGACCCCAGAACCTCACAGTTAGTTGCAAGGCAAGTACTCAAACTGTTGAGCTTTCCCAGCATCCCTTTATCAGTTTTTCATGCATTTATTTGTATGTGTGTGTGTGTGTGCATAGGGTGTATAGTATGTGATTTTGTCTCGTGTGCTGATTCATGTAACCATCATTATGACCAAGATACAGAACTGTACCATAATAACAAGATTTCTTTGTACTATCCCTTTGTAGCCACACCCAACAAATCCCTAACACCTTGAACCACTAATTCATCACTTATAATATAAGTCTTATATGTATACTTTTGCTATTTTGAGAATGTTATATATATGGAATAATATAGCATATAACCATTTGGGATTTTTTTTCCCACTCAGCACCATTCTCTTGAGATCCATCCAAGTTCTTGCATGTAACAATAGTTCATTTCTTTTTATTGCTGTGTAGTATCCCATGGTATGAATACACCACAATTTGTTTAAATATTATTTGTTAAAGGACATTTGGATTGTTTCCTGCTTTGGCTAGTAAAAATAAGGCTTCTATGAATATCAATATATCACTTTTAGTGTGTACATAGTTTTCATTCCCCTGGGATAAATGACCAAGGGCATAATTGCTGAGTCATATGGTGAGTGTATGTTCAGTTATAAAAAAAATTTCCAAACATGATTTTCAGAGAGGCTATACCATTTTATATTCCCATCAGCAATGTATTAGTGAATGCTGTTTCTCCTCATCTTTATAAGAATTTGGTGTCACCATTATTTTGTCATAATCCTCAGGACCTCAGAATATATTACTTTACACAGCAAAGGCATTTTGCTGATGTAGTTAAGGGCATGGACCTTGAGATGGGGAGTTTGTTGTGGAGTGTCCAGGTGGGCCCAATCTAATTCCATGAATTGTTAAGTGTAGAATCTTTCAGAGGAATATGTTGCTAAGGAAGAAAAATGTCAAAGATGTGGAGATTGCATAGATGGAATATAGCTTGCTAGCTGTGAAGATGGAGATCGGGCCCATGAGCAACAAATGCATGTGATCTCTAAAAGCTGGAAAAGCAAGGAAACAAATACTCCTCTAAGAGCTTCCAGAGAGAAATAAAGCCCCGCTGACAACTGATCTGTGGTCAGTGAGACTTACTTGATAGTAAGAAAATAAAAGTGTGTTTTTTCAGCAACAAAGTTTGTGTTGATTTGTTATAGCAGTGTATTTTAATTGGATAAAGTAGTTTCTAATTGAATAGCTTATTTCTTTAATGTTGAGCTTTGAGAATTCTTTGTATATTTTAGATATTAGTCTTTTGCTATATATGTGGTTTGCAAATGTTTTACCCAGTGGTTCCCAACCTTTTCTCACTTGTGTAACCCTTTTAAACTCATTTCTATAAACTGGGCCCTTTGTGTTTTTTTTTAAAGATTTATTTTTATTGTTTTTGATAGAGAGAGAGAGAAAGAGACAGAGAGAAGTGGGAGGGCCCAGAGTGGTCTCCACAGTTGCATGTCATTAGTTTACTACATAGTTTCATTCCACAGGTGGGTTTGAGGCTGTGCAGGGCAGAAACCGGCTTGCCCCTACCCCCACCCCTACCCTGCCCCGACAAGGGAGGCATGTCCCCGAGAGCTGGGGCCTCCCTCATGGGAAGCACCGCCAGCATGGGAGCGGATGGAGGGGCCTCCTGCATGGGGGAGGCTCACCCTGATGAGAACCAAAGTGGGGGCACACCCCAGTTCAGTGTATGGGTTTGGTCCTAGTCGGTATTTGATCCTTGGACCCGGGGACTGCAAGATGAGTGCTCAACCACTGAGTCATCCTGGCATTCCCTTTATTTTTAAAACAGCTGTTTTTAAATACTGATCATTGTTCAGTGCCTATCTCAATGCAAAACAGTGGAAATGAGGTAATAAGTTTGGAAAGAAAAATTACTACACTAAAAGTACAAACCACAGATTTAATTTAACAATATTTGTAAGTTAAATATTGATAATAATGATCAAGTATTTAACAAACTTTTAATTTATTAATAGTACTTATTTGTATATCTGCAAAGTTCGTAATAATTGTTATGCAGATCACTAGCCAATTGAATTTTTTTTTACTGAAATCACTGAGCTTGCTTTGATGCACTTAAGTTTCTTGAAAACAAGCTCAAAAGATGCAGGATACAGTCTTAAATCTGGACTTGCATTAAGCTTGTTGCAGTACTTATTTTTTATAAAGATGTAAAGAGAAAAAGCTTTCTTAACTAATTCAGAATTAGTAAACTGTAAGAGGTATTTGAATGCCTTCTCACTGAGCTGTTCATATTCCTCACTGACATCTACCCAGAAGGTAATAAGATGCTTTCTTTTAAAAATCAGAATTTAGGGGAAAGCCGGGACAGCTCAGCGGGTTGAGCGCTCGCTTTGAGGCCATGGGGACCGAGGATCGAATCCCGGCTCCGGCCCAGGCAGGACCCACGTGCTGAACTGGGGAGTTCCCACAGTTTGGTTCTCTAACTGTCTCTGTCTCTGTCTCTCTCTCTATCTGTCAAAAAGTAAAATAGAAATAACTATGCACTGAAGACAAAAAGATAATTTCT
>PVKE010047568.1:0-11875 GCA_004027555.1 Craseonycteris thonglongyai | reverse complement strand
CGAATCCCGGCTCCGGCCCAGGCAGGACCCACGTGCTGAACTGGGGAGTTCCCACAGTTTGGTTCTCTAACTGTCTCTGTCTCTGTCTCTCTCTCTATCTGTCAAAAAGTAAAATAGAAATAACTATGCACTGAAGACAAAAAGATAATTTCTCTCTATAAATGTGAAAAGATAAAAAATAAAAAAAAAATAAAAAAAAAATGAACAATCCCTCTGTTATCAAAAAAGGTTAGCAACATCATTTAACTCTTAATTTGGACAGATAGAACTTTTTTGGTTATAGAGACAAGGCTGACTTCCATTGTGCACTTTGACACTTTGTTTCAGGGTCACATTGGTATACCCATGTTTCATGACCAGTGAGAACTTGGCCCAGAACATTGTCTTGCCTCTCCAAAACATCTTGGTAATTTCAAGCTCCAACATTCTCGCAATAGCACACAAAAACACGCAACAATAATAAACACCATTCAGCAAGACAGTAACACACATTGACACAAACACATATGAGACACTGATATGCCAAGGTTAGGAAACCTTACTGACTTGTTTGTACAGTGCCGCCAATGTAAGTGCACAGTGGCAAGTCCTTGAACTGAATTGTCAGACCCCGTATGAATGCCTAATGAGCACATGAGAAAGTGCTCAACATCCTTCGTTATTATGGAAATGCAAACTACAGTGAGATACCAATTCACACCCACTAGGATGGCTATAACTAAAACAGATAATAATATGTGTTGGTGAGGTTGTGGATAAATTGTTCCCCACATTCATTGTTGGTAAGAACAAAAAATGGTATAGCCACTTTGGAAAATAGCCTAGCAATTTCTCAAAATATTAATCATGGAGTTATATAACCTAAGTCATGATTATGTGTTCTTAGGTATATACCTAGGAAAATGGAAGCATACAGCAATACAAACTTATGCCAGAGATGATGTCATTTTTAATAATAGCCAAAAACTAGAAACAAGCTAAATTCTTATTAGCAAATGAATGGATAAACTTGGCATAGCCATATAATAGAATATTACTGAGCAGTAAAAAGGAATGAGCTGCTGATAACATGCTACAAATGTACATGAACTTCAAAAGCATGCTATATAAAAGAATCCAATACAAAGGAACATGTATTCTATGATTTCATTTGTATGAAATGTCTAGAAAAGGCAACTCTATAGAGACAGAAAGATTAGTGGTTTCCTGGTGGTGGGAACAGAAAATGATTGCAGATGGGTACAAGGTAGCTTTCAGCACATTTAGATTGTGGTGATGGCTACACAAATCTGTAAAAGCACTTAAAAAGCATGGAATTGTACACTTAAGTGAATTGTATGGTATTTAAATGTATACCTCAATAAAGCTGCTAATATACCTCATTAAAAATTTATACACAAATCCAAGGATGATTCAAAATTAGGAAATAGATTAATGTAACACAGACAAGGCTGAAATAAACACCAAGCACACGTGGTCTGGCCTCTGCATTCCCAATACATTGCCTCCATGCCTTTGTTACAGCATTTATCACCTCCAGCAGAATCTTCAGTTTCCATTTCTACAACTGTCTACAAGACCTGGCACACCCTGGGTGATCATTTTAAATGTTCAATAGATGGAAGAAACTAGTGGTTACATAAGGGGGGAAACAAACAAACAAACAAAAAGGTCAGTTGCAGTTACCAAAATTGTAAGCAATCTGTATGCCTTAATGAAAAATACTATAGTATAAGAGTATCCATGCAGTGGAATCTTACACAGTGGTTAAAATATGCCAGATATACACCTGTTAATGGGTAAGTCCTGAAAACTTCAAATTGAGTAAAGTTAATTAAAGAAGAATATGTACAACATGATGTCTTATATAAATTTTTAAAAAGATACAACAAGAATTATATAAACAAGATACTTAACAAGAGCTATATAAAAAGATTTAACTCTTGTTTTTTTGTTTGTTTTTTGGGGTACATACATATCAAGTAGAAATGTAAAACCAAGGACAGACTTTCAAAAGAGAGGAAACTGCTTTCAAAGAGTGGTAACTAATGGGGGAAGAAAGAAAGGGACTCCAGTGAGAAGGAATGCAAAGGGAGGAGCTGCAGTGTTTATTTTTGAAAAGAGCTGAAACAAGTACAATACTGTGTAAATATTAATGTTTTAAAAATCTAGGTGATTAGAATGGTTGAAATAGCTCATAATTAAATTTAAAAATCATCTTAATACATGTTTAGAAGGTATTTCATAAGGTTTGACACCAGTTTTATTAATGTTCACAAACCCAAAACACAGAAGATGACCACAGAAGCTAAGATAAGACCCCAAGAGGATGTGCTCAGAGCAAAGAGTTCCTGAATGGCTAATGCATGACCCCCTGTTTTGGTAGGAAAAGGTAGTGAGTCACAAGGCAGTGGACACCAAAAAGTTCTAGGCCGCACACACCAAACAAAACAATGAGTACTGGGACAACATTTTCATGTCAAAAATGCATCATGTACCAAATTCGACAAGTTTCAAAGCAGTCGAGCGCCATGGTATGATTATAGTGTTTGTGGACCATGCTGTGTTTAACTCTGCTGTTTTAGCCTGAAAGCAGCTGTGGACAATTTGTAAATGAATAAGTGTAACTGTGTTCCTACAAAAATTTATTTATGGATGCTGAAATTTGAATTTTTTAATTTTCAGGTGTAAGGAAATACTCTTTTGGTTTGCTTTTTCTTCAAGCATTTAAAAATGTAAGAATGAATCTTAGGCCCTGATCCATGAAAACTAGTTTTAAAGGGTGCGATTTAGCCCAAGGACTGTAGTTTGCTGGCCCTGATTTAAATGATAAAACTATCCATCTCCTCCATTTTAACAGCATTAAACTTAATGATAAACACAAGAAGCATGCTCATTACCCTGGAAATGCTACCAACTTTCACCATTATAATTTCATATTGTTTTTGGAAATCCTCATTATGTAATAAAAGACAATTGAATAATATAAAGCCTCAATAATTAAGGGATACAAAAATAGATTATTGCCCATTGATCAACTTGCTTTATCTTTAAATGAGAACCTGTGATTTTTACTTACTTTCAACTTGTATATGTTCTTTTGTTGGTTATGAAATTTCTAGCATTGGATTAGATAATTTTTAAGATCCCTCTTGCTCAAAAAAAATGGTTCTGTGATCTTTATTTTTAATGAATCTTTTTGGTCATCAAAGGCTAAACAATACAAGTTAGAATTTCTTCATTTGAAAACTGAGATAAGTATTTGATTGTATATATGGTGGAGGAAAAATCATTTTTCTCCTACCCTTTTAAGTTCTGGCTGAACTAATAAATTAACATGCAACACATTAATGGAGAAAATTACTAAATTTACTATGTACAAGGGCTGTCCAGAAAATATCCAGTCATGTAATATGAAAAATAGGGGCATCTATGGCTAGATTTTTTTTCTGGACAGCCCTCATAAGTACATATGGGGGTTCCATAAGAATATGAGACGCAAGGACAGATTGGCAGTTAGTTAAGGCTTCTTCTTGCCATCTTGAGCAGAGAAGGGGGAGTTACTGTTTGAAACTTCAAAGGGCAGGAAGGCAATTCACATAGAGATAGAAAAGCAAACATTTGGTAAATATTTGCTGGGCCATCTTTAACAGTAGGACACAAAGAGGACTTTAAACAAAAGGGCCCTGCTAGATTTCTCCCTGTCTATGGCAGTTCATATTACACCATAGTTACCAATGATGATAGCTCCTTTCCTGGACCAGGTCCTATATCTAAATTCTTTTAGGCTAATAGGGAAAAGGAAGGTCAAAGATTTTTCCTGAGCCTTTAATTTCTTAAAAATAACCTGCTTAAAATAATGTTCCAGAAGACATATTTGGGGACTGCAAACTCTGCTTGCCCTAATACACTACTGTTATAGGAACAACTTTACTAAGGGATTTTTTTTTTTTTTTACAAGAGGGGGGCTTACATATATAACAATTTTGTTGCCCATAGAGTTGAATCACTCAGTAGTTCTACTTTTGCATGTTAGCAATTAAAACTTACCCACCATGGAATCCACAAGGAAGTACTGAGGTTATTCTTCAGTTATTTAAAAAATTATAAAGTCAGTTCAGCATTTAATTTATATTTTGGCACATAGGTAACTATTTTAAGATGGTGATCTCCTCTTCAGTACATGCTTCTGATTATTACCAGGCTAAGGCAAGTATGTTTTCTTTGCGTATTGTAACTGATTTAGAAAAATTCAGAATGAGATGAATAATCCTGATTATCACTATCAATGAAAGAATTTTTTTTCTTTTGAGTAGAATTAGAATTCACATTAATGTGATTTGCTTAATTTCAGTAATTTATTAATCAAATTTGTAACTTTTATGAAAATGCTGATCATTTCATTCTAAATGCAGAGGTTAAAGAATTTAATATCATTTGGGGGCAACCCATGTATAGGCTGACCAGATGTATATTGGTCAGCCTAGTCTCACTGGACTAAATTCTAAGTCAGTAGGCTGACTATACATACTGTTTGAAATGGAACAGTACCACTGTTTTCTGTCCCATTTAAAATGCATATGGTCAGCCTGTCTATCCATGGAGACAATAGCAAGAGATCCCTCTTTCACCAGAAAAGAACCTGAAAGCTTGGGTCACACTCATGAAATTGAGCCAAGGTATATAGAGTGGTCTTAAGGAAACTGGCTTCATCATTTATACCGCAGGTTGCTCACCCTCTGAGATGTTCTAATTCATTTGCTATGAAGTTTGCCTCCAGGAAAAGAATGCACTGGACAAGCCAATTCAAATACCTTCTCCCTAAAGAATTATGTCTCTCACTATAAATATTAGTAGGTTGATATACTTATTCATATTCCTCCAGTTCTTAATTTTACATGAATTAGAATTAATCCACCTTCCAAAGTTCTATCACCTCTAGGACCCTGATGTGACAGACTTCAGGCCAAAGATTGGGCGCTGTTGATATATATTTTTTCAACTTTGATTGTAGAAAAATGCTTCCTGAAAGATACACATTTTTAAAACATTTTTAGGTTTTTTGATGAATTACTAAATTTAAAAATAAAGTACCTGGAACAAATGTGAAAGAAAGTGTTTAAAGAGCTGATACCTTTTGCAACAGGAAATCTTAAAAAGGAAAGTTTAAGACAAATACAAATTTTTAAGCAATTTAATCACAGTATCATGTTATACACATAGATACAACATGTATACACACTTTCCCCTACCCATAGTACATAATGAATGTCATTTGGTGCTCATTTTTTGAATGGTTTGCTCTAGTAAGAAAGAAGCAGAGGCAGCTTCAATTTTAGTAGTGATGGTATACTGCCAAGAACCTCCACTTCCATGGTTCTATATGCTTTCCAAGATATTGCAAAATCCCCTTAATAGTTCAGAGAGCTCCCATGTTTCCCAGAATTTAGTCTCTGTGGCTGCTTTGAAAATGTGCTCCCTTCATCTCTTAAACTCCATTCTCATGGGTCCCTGTTTCTCTGTGGCATCTTGGGTGTTCTCATATCCAAGTTTCCCTTACTTTCAGTGTGTTCTTAGAGAAACAGTGCTTAAGTTGACTGGTCCTATCCTCTGCCAATCTTCTTGATTTTATATGAAGAATCAGCAGTGCAACCATGTATCCTCATGTTTTTATTTTAATAGTCATTAATTACTGTCCACTTCTCTCAGAAATGACTGGTATAGCTACAGAAAAGTCCATTTACATTTTATATACATTCAAATGACTTATATCTGATAATTTAAAAACAATAGTCATATTCTGAAAATTTGCTCAGAATATGGAGGAAATTTTCTGACCCTTTTTAATGTACCTAATTCTATATCTGAACTATTTTTTTTCTTACAGGGCTCGTGCGGTTCGCTTCAGACAGGACAATAATGAAGCTGTTGGAGGATTCTTCTCTCAGATTGGGCAGTTATATATGGTGCATCATCTTTGGGGTATTTATTTTCCTTCATTTTTTGTGTTACTGGAATTTCGTAGTTCATACTAAAGTTGTACTATAGTAAAGTATATCTCTAGTCAGAAGCATATCTCAAGTCAATAATCTTATACACTGTCCCAAATTCAAATAAAGATAAAATGTAAGTACTAGACTATCTAGAACAGTGGTATTGTCCAACCTTTTGACTTCCCTGGGTCACGTTGGAAGAAGAATTGTCTTGGGCCACACATAAAATACACTAAAATAACAGTAGCTGATGAGCTAAAAAAAAAAAAAAGGGGGGGGGTGGGGAGGTGTCAAAAAATATTTCATAATATTTTAAGAATTTGTGTTGGGCCTCATTCAAAGCCATCTTGGGCTGCAGGCTGGACATGCCTGGTCTAGAACGAAAGGTCAATAGCAAAAGTGTCCATACACTCAGTAAGCTTATCATCCAAGTGGCATAATGGTGAAAGGAATAAGAGATTAAATGAGCAACCATGGGAGATGGAAGATGATAAAGCTACTGAGTGCCTTTTACAAAGTGGTCCCAGCATCACTTTCTAGATGCTTCCCATTGTTCCCTCTAAGACAATCCTGCTTTTCCCTCCCTGCCCATGAACTCACTGTCTGCCTTGGGTCTTGTTCCGTGGTCCCAGAGTACCTTCTCCTCTCGCCTTTTCTATCTTTGGTGTCTTTCATGTCTGACTCAGATGTTCACCCTCCCCCCTAAGTAAATATTCCTCTCCCTGAGTCAGTTGTCACAGCTGTGGCTATTTGTGTCTGTCTCTTTGCTAGAACAGGATCTGGATCTCAGTAATAGGTTGGTATAAATACTGCCTGAACATTCTGGGCACATTTGTAAATGGTTACTAGAGTTTTTAAAAAAGTGAAAAGCATAACTTATTTCCAGACCATATCAGTTAACTAAAGTGTTAGTTTAATCTGTTTGGTCTCACCGAGTGCCACACCCTATCTGCTTGGTTGTTAGCATTTCAGGCTTACAAAAATAAGGTGACCTATCCAATGAGGGATAAATAATACATAAATGACATACCCTGAGGCAGTGTGTGATCAGTAACGGAGTTATATTCACAGTACTCCTAACATTTAAAGGGATATAAAGTTACCTGTATTGGGGAAAAATCAAAAGGTAGAACATTAGCTAGACTTCAGGATCTAGATGGGATCAACAGGTATGGGAAATTTTATATAAAAAAGTACAAAAACACAAATAGTCTAGACTGGCTGAATGGTAGAATACCTGCCAGGGATCTAAATATGAATAGGTAAGTTGACACAAGAAAAGTAATTTTTACATTGTGTTGCTGAAACATAACCCCCTTCCCAAACCTTCAAGGTCTAGGGAGGAGACCCCCCCCAATCACTTCTTTAACCAGATGCTCACCTCAACTATATACATAGGGGCTTCCCTGGCAATTAACACCTGTTTCTTTTCTTAGGCAGAGATTGAAAACCCAATACCAAATGATAAATAACGCAAATAACTCTCAGCTCCATAGTGTGTCAGGGGCAACATTATGAAGGGTTTATTTCACTAGCTGAGATTTGACCTCATAAGCATGAGTTGTAGATTGGAAGTAAATCTTTAAGAAATGTGTTCTGTCCCTGCCTTTTAAGATTATACTAAATCTAATTTAACCTTTATGGGTTTGAGGTAGGGGTGAACTCTTTATTTTTTAAATAGTGTATATTCTGTCCATACTATATAAATCAAAATGTCTTTCCCTTCCCTTCCTCTGAACCTGGAGAGGCCTCTGAAGGGTCTCCTGCACACCCTTCTAGACATATTCTGTACATGAGTGAGCACAGAGACTTATTTGATGTGTCAGGATCACCACATGCCTCAGCTCCCGGGTGGAAGTCAAGGCATGCATGCGAGGACTGATAATTAAATTCACAAACTCATCCTAGAAAAAGTGCTACATGCCTCATTGCTGAATATCACTGTGGTCATCTTCTAAATGCTTCCCAGGGGAAGCTATCCACCAACACCAACACCTAGTCCACCCTTCACAGCAGTTTTAGAACTCTTTCCGGAATGGCCATCAGAGCCGTTGTTGTACTATCCTTGATGTCTGAATGTCATCAAAATGTCTTCCTTTCAAAATTTTCTTTATCTTTGGATAAAGAAGAAAGTCATTGGGGGCCAAATCAGGTGAGTAGGGAGAGTGTTCTAATAGTTAACTTGTTTACTGGCTAAAAACTCCCTCACAGACAGTGCTGTGTGAGCTGATGTATTGGCATGATGCAAGAGCCATGAGTTGTTGGTGAAAAGTTCAGGTTGTTTTTGTTTTTTTCACGCAGCCTTTTTAGCACCTCCAAATATTCTTACTTGGTTGACTGTTTGTCCAGTTGTTACAAATTCATAGTGAACGATCCCTCTGATACCAAAAAAGGTTAGCAACATCGTTTTGACTCTTGATTTGGACAGATGGAACTTTTTGGTCGTGGAGAATTGGCTGACTTCCATTGTGCACTTCGACACTTTGTTTCAGGGTCACATTGATATACCCATGTTTCATCACTAGTAATAACATGGCCAAAAACATCATCTTGCCTCTCCAATAGGTCTTTGCAAACTTGGACTGTCCTTTGCTTTTGTTCATTGGTGAGCTCCTTCAGGACCATTTTTTCACACACCTTTTCTCGTGCCAGGATTTTCAGTGAAGATTTTCCTGTTTCTCTATCAATGTTTACTTGGTCTGCTGTGCTTCTCAGAGTCAACTGACAATTTTGATGCACAATTCGATGGATTTTTGCAATATTTTCATCAGTTCTACTCATTACTGGCTGCCCTGACCTCTCTTCATCAGTGATGCTTTCTCTCCCCTCAGAAAAAGGTTTAATCCATTTGTACAATTTCTTCATGGCATTATCCGCATAAACTTGGACTAACATGTTCCTGATCTCACTTTCACTCTTACCAAGTTTAGCAAGAAATTTAATGTTTGTTCTTTGCTCTAATTCAAGTTTTGCCATTCTCACAATAGCACAGAGAACACAGAACAATAATAATGAACACCACTCAGTAGAACACTGGCAAGTGTCAACACAAACATAGCTGTGGGATACCAAGGTTTTGAAACCTTACCAAGTATTTTGTACAGTGCTGCCAACATAAGTGCACAGGGGCAATTTCACCAACTATTCACATCAGTGCCTACCGATTATCTGGATAGGGACTCCCAGGTGAAGGAACCTGGAAATGCAAACAGGCAAGCACCAGAGTGTGAAAGGCAAAGCTCTCACAGAGGCTGTGGTAAGCACAGGGCAGAACCCCTAATTCTGCCCATGGAATGAACTCAAGGCTTCACAGAGCAACAACCAGATGAGAAGTACACCAAGATCCTCCTCCACATAGATGCGGAAGCCAGGAATAATGTGGTATTTTGGTGCCAGAAAGTGGTCAAATTGCAGCACCTGTGTCTTTTCCCATGCAGTGCCCTTCTTGACCTTCCTTTGTTATCCCTAGTCAGTATCCAAAAAAGTTCACTCCTCACTTCCTACTTTATAAAATAAGTATTGAGGTATCAGAGGTGAATTCATAACGCTTGCCTCTAAAACTTACCCTCACTTTTCCATATTTGTTTAGAGAGAGAGAGGACCAAAATTTATCAAACACCTCTAGTGTTTTGGTTATTTTTCACATCATTCCCTTTAATGCTTATAACCACCCACCACAAATGAGATACCTGTGATTCATAGATGTTGGTAATAAATCAGGCAGAACCCACAGCTATTCTGTAGCTGAGCCAGGCTCAAACCTTGGCATGTCTCGCTTCAAAACACTTGATGCCATTAATTCCCTGCCCTCCTCAAAGCCTGGCTTCATTCATGCATTTGCACTCCCACTACCCTGTGGTTTCATTTCCTCAGTATAATGAACATACTCAAGTGCCTTCCAGATTTAAAAGCTTTCTCAAACCCACACATCCATTCACAAATGAAAAATAAAGTGTGGTATGTACATAGAATATTAACCATAAAAGAATGAAATTCCAGTACATTCTAAATACATCATGGACACATCTTGAAAATAAGTGAAATAAACCAGACACAAAATGATAAATATTGTATGATCCACTTATATAAGGTACCTAGAATAGACAAATGCATAGAGACAGAAATAGAGGTTACTAAGGGATGAGGAATATAGGGAATTATTTTTCAGTGGATACAAAGTTTTAAGATGATGACAAAGTTTTAGAGATGAATGGTAATATGACACAATGAATATATTTAATGCCACTAAATAGTACATTTTAAAATGGTTAAAATAATAAATTTTATGTATATTTTACCACAATTTTTTTTTTTTTTTTTTAATTAACAAAACTAAAAAGGCTTCACAAACCTGGTTTCCTGCAAGGTCTAGTTCACACAGTGCACTAGTCATATGCCTAACCTCAGTGAGAATACTGCTTCATGTCACATGACTGTCAGTAATCTTTACCACCAGGTGGTAAAAGATAAAAGATTTCTTTTCCTTCTACTTATCAGCATCCTCATAACTTGATACAGTGAAGGGAAATTTTGTCTTTAGGTGGTTAAATTACTAGGCCTACAAGAATAGATCTTCTCCTAGGGAGAAGAAAGTCTTAAAGGGAAACTGTATCTCAAAACATAAAGTAAAACTAGGGAGGGAGCTCTAGTTTCCCTGGGGAGTAGTTTGAAGGATCTCACTTTTTTTGGCATTTAGAAACCATGGCATGCAAATGAGATACCTGTGAATTCTACTATGTGACACCAAGGACTCTGATGCCCTTGCAATGCTCTCCCCACCACCTGGAGCACCTTTCTCTTCCATTCCTTTGCATTGATGACATCCTTTTCAACCTTCAAGACCTACCTGGTCAAATCACACCTCCCAGCAGCTCTCCAGTCTCTTCTCTGTTCTTGTGGACTCTGTTCTTGAGGATACCACACTACTCTTTAGGGGTTGACCTTGCTTTTATTTGTATTTGTTTTCTACTGCATTGAACACAGTCTCTCACCCATATCTTTGTAGTACTTTATAAATGTTGAGCAAAATCAAATGTATTATTATCTGTGGTCTGGCAGTTTCTGGTTGTGAATTTAACATGTTATTAAGAAGTTCACTTGGTTTTTAAATTTATGTCTTGGATCCACTAGACCAGGGGTTCCCAACCTTTTTATACCCTAGGGCGCATTCTAAAATATTGGTAGGGCGGCGGGCACCAGCTATTTCTAAGGATATTTATTATTGAACAAGAATAAAAAATAATAAAAATAATTTTAAAATAATAAATTTATTGTACAAATTATATACACACAAAGAAACATATATACAAAACGTAATACAAAGTGAATAAAAAACACACGTATAATAAAATCATTTAAAAAAACATAAAAGAAAACATAAAAAAAAACAATCTGTCAGTGTGACCTTTGGCATTGCATTTCATTGGCCAGTGCCTCGTAATTAGGAGAGTATGATGACAACCCTGTTAGCAAACAGTTACTAAGATGCTCATCGGTAAGTCGAGATCTATATCGTGATTTTATTAAATTCATGTTTGAAAACAAAGATTCGCATAAATACATTGACCCGAAAAACGATTTGATTTTATATGCCGCTTTTTTTAAAAATGGGAACCTTTCTTTGTCGACTATGTTCCATAAGTCCTCTGATACTAAGGATTTTAGCAAAATATCGTTCTTAAGTTTCAAAATTTCTAACTCTAGTTCTTCTGCTTTCCCCTGAACAAGGTCTGCAATACATGCGGCTAGTTCTATTACATTTATTTGGCAAGTAAAAGGATTGATACAGAAGGAGACAATTGGCTCGATATTTGTAAACTGCAGAAATCTCTCTTCAAACTGTTTTGGAAGCACTTGCAGGGTCTCAATAAATAATGACACGT
>PVKE010047567.1:0-11873 GCA_004027555.1 Craseonycteris thonglongyai | reverse complement strand
TGGCAGATGTTCTTTCTCTGCTGTACATTTCTGTCTTGCATTTGGGAACTTTCACAGGCAAAATGGTCAGTGCATAGCTCCACCCCTCTTCATTCCATGTGGTCAGTCTTACCAATTCCCCATGTCACAGATTCAATGCATGACAATACTCAAGCGGGATTCTGAAAAATCACACTTTATGGCTCCTTTGTAGAAATGTTCAGCAGGGGATCATGATTGATAGGATTTGAATTCCAGTTCTCACAAGACTTCAGTAACAATAGAAGGTCTCTCTTCGTCAAAAAAGCATTTTCATTTGAGATAGTACTTGGAGAATTTCCAATGCAAGGTGCACAGGGGCTTTGCGAGAAGTCCATTTCCATCTGTCTGGATGCTCCACGTGGCATTGATCTTAGTGGACTCTGGGTTTCTGACACACTGATCCTGGATTTGCTTCCATGTTTTGGTCAATTTGTCAGCTATGGAAGTGGATCCTTACCTGGGCTCTGCTACTTCTCCTCACCTCCCCAACCACTTCTCCTAACTGCTGCTGCTCCCTCCCCAGCCTTTTCTTATAATTATAGCAACAGACTTCTAACTGGTCTCCCTTTCTCCATCATTGTCCCCCTGAGTTCACTCTTCCTCCACATGGCAGAGAGAGTGATCTTGTAATGACAGATGTCAAATCATCCTACTCCTCTGCTCAAAATCCTTTTCACTGAGTAAAAATAAGAGTCTTCACAATATCTTACAAGGCCTTGTAATCAGGCCGGCAGATAACTCTCTGGTCACATCTCCTACAACCTTCACCCTCACCAATAATACTAACCTCTTTGCTGTTCCTCACACAAACCAGGCACGTCTCTGCCTCAGAACATTTGTACTTGCTATTCCCTCTGCCTAAAACACTGTTCCTTCAGGTACCAACATGGCTAATTCTCTCACCTCTTTCACAGAACAGAGACCTGTACCCTTCCCTTATTTTATTATATTTTTCTCCATATTACTTATCACTATCTAACATAATATGTATTATACTTGTTAATGCTTTATTGTCTTCCTCCTCCTGCTAGAATATGATCTCCCTGAAAATAGTTATTGTTGTCTCTTTAGTTTATAATAGTATACATAATGTCTAAAAAAGTCTCAGTCAGGGGATACTGGGATAGCTCAGTGGTTAAGCACTTGCCTTGTAATCGTGAGGTCTGGGGTTCAATTCCCAGCCCAGGCTATGCAAACCCATATGCTGAACTGTGGAGTAACTGGTAATTGGGGAGGACCCCAGTTTGGTTCCCACACTGCACAGCCCCATATCCACCTGTGTGGAATGAGACCTTGTCACAACTAATGATGTACAACAATGGAGACTGCTTTGGGCCCTCCTTCCCCCCTTCTCTCTCTCAGCAATAAATTAATCTTTAAAAATATAAAGTACCAGTCACAGAGCAGAAAATTCTTTTTTTTTTTTTTGTCTGTATGAAAAACTCATATTTCCTGCCATCAGGAGATCACACTCTACCCTTTGGCCAACCCCCCGCCTGTAGTGAGCTCTGTCTCCACCCCCACCCCAGACTCTCCTGGCCTGTGAGGTAAATGGATGACTCTCATGTCCTGAGCCATAGCAGGTTTCTTTCTCTGCTGCTTATCGCGTAAAAGCAAGACCCTGAAAAGCAGAGTGGCCCAAATATACTTTTCACGTCAAATGTGACACGAAGATCACTAAATTAGAACTTTTGATTATGATCACTGTGAGCAAAGTAAGTGTACAGATTGGCGATGTTTGAATAGAAGAGCTGTGCTTGTTTGTCCTGGAAAGCATTTTAAAAATAGCAGTGCTTAGACCTCTCCACGAAGGGCTTCTGAGCTCGTGAGTTTGAGTTGGGGGTTCAGGCATCAGTATTTTAAAAAAGCTGCCAGTGATTTGGATGTAGAGCTAGTGTTGAGAAATACTAATTCAGTGCTTTATGATTGACACAGTGCTGCCATGCATTTCTGCATGGGTTTCTCATAGTACATCCATGTAATAATGGGGTGGCTGGTGTTTTGGTCCCAATTTTACAGGAGACCCAAGAGGAGAACTTACTTGGCAGCCAGAAAGTCGAAAAGCTAAGATTTACATCCAGTTCTGGCCCCAAAGCTAGGGCTTCTCCCCACCAGAATATAGCAAAAGTCATCCCTAACTTAGGTTGTATATCCATGCACAACAACCTGTCCTTCCCTTAGTAGTGCATTTCTAATTGCATTTTATTGTCTGTCATCACAATTAGGCTGCAAAACCTGAGAATGGAGATAAGGCTGCCTATTCACTCAGAGCTAGCACATTCTAGGCCCTCCACAAGTTATTTTTTGAGCAAATGAATGAATGAACAAATGAACGAATTAATGAACTAAAGAACAAATGAATGCAGCCATTGTGCCATTGGCTCATTTGCTCTATTGTTCTCAGTGAATTCATTGTCAATTTGGTGGTTCTGCTTGTCCTGCTTTGAGGCTACGTTAACCAGTGAAAGTTACTCGCTGGGTTTACTCCCGGGACACCTGAGCTCATGTTTTACCCAGTTTAGAGGAGCTCCCAGGAGCCTTCTTTTCCTCCCTTTTCCTCAGAACATTTCTGCAGCTGAAAGACTGACTAAGGCCTTGACATGAAGAAATCAAAGTTATGTCTGCTCACAAGTCCCAAAAGAGCAGGCTTGTCATAAGTAGGTCTCAGTGGAATAATTTTCTTCCCTAGCAAGTCAAAGAAAAGTGAAAAATTATCTTCACTAAGATGTTTCACTAATCAATTTCATTCTCGATGCATCTGACGATGGCTCCCTACAAACTGGAAACGACCAATCACCTCCAGCTGATGAGGTTATAGTCACATTACCAAGTCTGTGGCTGGAGCCTGTGAATGGAGCCTGCGGACTAGTGTTTCCCAGCCTCAGCACTATTGACTTTGGGGCCTGGATAATTATTTGTGACGGAGTGCTGTCCTGTGCATTATGGGATTATGACAGCAGCCCTGGCCTCTACCCACTAATTGCCAGTCATACACACACACAGCCCTTTCCCCACCTACAATAATTAATTGTGTCAACTTGTCTGAGGTCTAGTGCACAGCTGTGTTGTCAAACATTATTCTGGATGTTTCTATAAAGGTTTTTTGGGATGGGATTGACATTTAAATTGGTGGACTTTGAGTAAAGTAGTTTGTTCCTTACAATGTGGGTGGGCCTCATCTAATCAGTTGAAAGCCTAAAGAGAACAAAAATCTGACTTCCCTGAAGCAAGAGGCAATTTTGCTAGCAGACAGCCTTCCGACATGAACTGCCAGTCCTTCCATCTCCAGCATGATGGACTTGGACTTGAAGTGCAGGTACTGGACTTGCCAGCCTCCGTAGCCATGTGAGCCATTCTTTAAACTCAGTCTGTATGTATATACACAGGTCCTATTGATTCTGTTTCTCAGAAGCATGGTGAGTAACACCCTGAGTATTACTATTACCCCCCAGGATGTCCCCAGGCATTGCCAAATGACTCCTGGGGAGCAAACAGTCCCTGTTGAGAACCCTTCCTATGGACAGTGAGGCTGGCATTCAGGGCACAGTTCCTAGACAGGCCGACCTGGCTGAAGTAGTCTGGAAGCTCAAAGAACCTAAAATATCTCCTGACAGGTGTTTTCTGTATGTGATTTGGTTGGAGTATGTCCCAAGCCTGACCCGACAGCAGAGGTTTCAGGAATCTCTGGAATAGTGTAAGCTAAAATCCATCAATCCTCACCTTGCCATAAAGTCCTCTCATCTATAAGACTCATATTACATATGCTTGACTTTCACTGCAAAGAAAAATAAAGGTGAACCACCACTGAACCCAGTCCTTATAGGTACTCTAATCTATAGGGCTCTCTCACAATCACTCCATGGTGAAAAATAAAGTATTGCTTGGAGAATAGGAGCCATAAAGTAGCTCAGTCAATGCAGATTTTGGATGCTTATAAGGGCACCAGAGAGCATCAGTTAGAAAAATAGAGATAGACAAGGAAAAATAATACAGTCATTATTCCTGAGTTATAAACTTTAATGTTGTCTTTTTCGAAAATAGTATTAGGTGACTCTCAAAGTGTCTGTATTGATGATTAAGATACTTCCATCAAAGGTGAATATGAAGAGTTTATTAAATGAAATGTGAGAGTAAGAATGAACAATATTTCTGAATTTATATATTAAATGTGGCTTTAGATACATACACATCACTAAATAATTACAAGGAGACATTTGGCGAGTTTATCTGTATCGATAAAAGTTGAAGTAAGCAAGGTGGTCTAAAGGCACTTTGGGGGGATTCTCTCTCTGGCAGAAGGAGGAGCCCTATGTATTGAAGCATATGTGATATTTACTAAGGCAAAATGATCAGAGGTGCAACAATCCTCTTCTTTCTCCCTCTTCTTCCTCTGCTTTTTCTACCTTTTTCTCCACTTCCCTTTCCCATTCTTCTCACCCTCCTCTTCTTATCCTTTCACTTTGTCTTCTCTTTCTCCTGGTCTTGCTTGCTCTCCTTCCTTCCCCTTTATTCAAGTATGTAACTTTCAAATATCTCCATCCCGTTCAGTAGGTTAAGCACTCACTTTGCAGCCCCGGGGTCCAAGGATCGAGTCTTGGCCCTGGCCCAGGCAGACCCATGTGCTGAACTTGGGTGTGCTTCCCATGTGGGAGGCCCCCAGTTCGGCCCCCAGCTCACAGGGGTGTGCCTCCCATGTGAGAGGCCCTCAGTCTGGTCCCCACCCTGCACAGCCCCCCACCCACCCATGTAGAACAAAACAATGTCAAAGGCGGAGACTGCTCTGGGCCCTCCCCCTTCTGTCTGTCAAAAACAGTAGATCTTTTAAAAAATATATCTCCATCCCTTGGTCATATATATCCTTTCTTGTTCAATATATCAAATTCTGATGAACAGAAGAGAAGAATGTAGAGGAAGAAGTGGAAAAAATTATTGTTACATCACTGAGAATGTCAGTCTACACAAATGGACAAGTTATGTGAAAAGTCATGCAGAGAATGGTTCCCACCATGAACTGGGCAAATATCATTCATTGCTTCCCATATGAATCTCAAAATGGGGCTCCCCAACACATAATTTCAAAAAAGAAAACAGAAAAAGAAAAGGTTATGCCTTAGTTGTTCCTTCTACTGCAGGTATACATTTGCTGCAAGTTTTTCTTTTTAAATCAGATCGATTTGGCTAAGCTCCTACCCACCAGAGGTAGTGAATATTTTTAGTTGGGTCTGTGGAAAGCCTTCCCTCACTCAGGAATCATAGAATCCTACTAAACTTCAGCTGCCTGTAAAATGAGGAGCAGGGCCTTTCATCTTCAGTTCATTGTGGTGACGAGGAACTGCCCCTTTCCCAAGCCTGTGACTGTCTGAAGCAGCTGCTTCTGCTCCATGTTCCAAGCATCCCGCCCTCCCCAGCCCACCTCCTCTCCACTTCCTGTCAACCCTCCCCCCAATATTTTATTTCCCCTTGGGGGATTTCAGCTCCATTCTTCCAGGAGCTCAGCTTGCTTTCTTCTTCTTTTACTTTTTTAAGTCTGATGATCTTGCTGAGGGGCAGAGATATGGGGAAAGGGGAAATACCTCTAATTCTTTTAGTTACAGCTGTGAGAACGAAACTAAATTAATGCCTCTCTAAGTTATTCTCCCATGCTTCTATTTTCTGATTTTTAGACTTTGGTAAGTTTTCTCAAAAGCTCCTGCATGAACTATTTGCACAAATTGTTAGGTTACACTTACCTTATCTTTGATCTCAGTTATTCCTAGGTATTGTTTCTTGATTTGCATTATTTCTTTGTGATTTTTTTCTTTTGTTTCCATGAAAAAGACAGGTGGTTAAAATGAGCAAGTATGGAATGGGGATGTATGTTGCACAACTCTCCCATGAGTGTCTACAAGCTTTATTACATCATTCCCCAAGTCCTTTCCTGGTATGTGTAATGTATAGGCACAGATATTTTAAAGATTAGTCTTATGAATACTGGTTTTCCCCAATGTATTAAAAAGAATGCATGAGGTGCCAGGCCAACTTTTTCTGAGGTTAACTCCAAAGTTAGTAAATGGCCAAGCAATAAGACAGCATGATCATATCTACTTCACCTATTCATTAACTCTACAAAAGTTACTGTTTTGATGTAAGTCAGATCATTTTTCTCCCCTGCTCAAAACCCTAAAATGTCTCCTCTTTTCACTCAGAGTAAAACCCCAAATCCTTAAAATGTCCTCAAAAAATCCTTTCACTCTCTGCCAACCACTTTCCCCCTACTTCTGACCTTGAATCCTGTTATTCTTCTGAAGTTGACTCCAGCCACCCTGGCCCCCTCCTGGCTCCTCAAAGATGCTAACATATGAGATGACTTCTCTTGCTTGGGGCCTTTGCTCTCTTTCCTCTGCATGGAAGGCTTCTCCCCTAGATGTATGTTTGGCAAATGCCCAAACCTCCCAGGTCTTTCCTCAAATCTCTCCTCAACAAGCCCTAGTCTGACCATTCTATTTAATATTGTCTATTCACCCAACTTGGCTCTCTGTTTACCTGGCTCCATTTTTTATTTTTTAAACTATCATATTTCTAATGTATTCCACAATGCACTTACTTATTATGCTCGATTATTTGGTGTTTGTTGGTAGGGAGTCTTAGTTTTGTTGAACTAATACATCCTAAGTACCTAGAACAGTGCCTGGCACAGACTAACCTCTGAATAAATATACCATACTTTTCCATGTATAAGATGTACTTCCGTCTAAAATTGTTAGACCAAAAATTGGGGGTAACCATGTATTGATTTCTTAATGTTAGGTTAGAAAAGTAGGGATTGACTTATACATGGGGATGTCTTACATATGGAAAAATGCAGTAGTTGCTGAATTTGTTGACTTAAGTGAAAGTTCCAGTGAATAAAATGGCTATAATCCCCATACTTGCAGAAATAGGGGTTAGCAATGACACTCACATAAGTGTCCTAACAACTAAATGTGTGCTAGGCAATCTGCTAGGCCCTGGAGATATTACAGCAAACTAAAGATAATTTCCCAGTTCTCATATAGGTAATACTTATTAAATTATATACTGATGTTATAATATAGAGATATTAATATAAGAGGACTGTCCAGAAAGTATCCAGCCATGTAACCGTTCTCATTATATTGACAATGGCTGGATTTTTTCCAGACAGCCCTCATATGTGACATTCTCATCCAGCAAATTGAAAATTCCAGATTGTCATTTTAGAGTGACAGACACCCTGCCTTACACATAAATCTCAATAAGATGTGCTCAAACAAACTCTGGATTTGTGTGGCTCCCCGAAACTTAACTTCGTCATATGATTGTCGCAGGTGGAGAGTACACCATTCAGGTCTCCCTTCAAGATAGAATGTGCTAGAATCCTGTTTGAAAATAATGACATTAGAGGCACTCCTGGAAACCCCCCCTGGAAGTTACAACAAATAGAACAACTATAATCCAACAAAGGATTCCCTGTGTAACACACAAACACAGCTAAGGGCCCACTCATTACATCGAAGTACCTGCAGGTGGCCAAAGAGGGGCAAACTGAGGGAGTGGGGGGCCACGGGTCCCTGCTTGGCACTCTGCAGTTGTGAGAGAAAGAAGGGAGCAGGCAAGGGTGAGCATTCCAGGCCTCACTCGGTCCCCAGAACAGAAAAAGGTGTAGCAGGTGCCACCAGACTCCACAGCCTGACTTCACTCTGATCTGTGGGAGGAGTGGGGGGAGACACAGGGGCTGTGAGAAGCCACAGCCTGACTCACTGTGGCCCAGGAAAAAGAGGAAAGAAAAGGCTGCAGGTGTGCTTCTCTGGTCACAAGCTGTCCTGCCTGAGGGATCAGCACAGAAAACAGCTGATTCCAACACTCAGGGCAGAGACCTTGGGGTAAAGACCAAATACAGAAGCGTGTAAACCCGCACCACCCTCACCTCCCTCAGTGCCATACAGAAGGCAAAGACAGGGGGCCTGGGCACACGCTTCCAGACCTCTGTCCCCCCACCTCCTCCTGGTATTCACAGTGAGCCCCAGAAGAAACTCTAGCAATGAATGTTGGGTTAAAGAGCGGAATATCTACAGCCCTAAGAATCAGGGAGACAGTTCCGTAGTAGCAGACACATGGTGCAGATGCTGCAGCGACAGTGAGGGAAAGCTAGAGGGGGAACAGCAGCAGCAGGCTGGCAGCCACCACCAGCCAGAGACACAAGCACAACAGCCCCTTTCCCCACATTACCCCACCCCCACCCTTCCCAGCTGAAACCAGCCAAAGAGCCTGGGGCATCTGAGACCCACAGGTTCCTCAGCTTCTGGCAGCAGGGGGAGCACAGGGTTCTAGAGGCTCAGAGCTCCATAGCGAACCACATCCTCCCACAGGAGTGGCTCACTGAGACCAAGGCAGCCTCGTCAAGGAAGAGAAAGCTCACCTCATAGGAAACCACCCACTGCAAGAAAAAAGAATAACGCAAGGGAAAAGAAAATGATCCAGTGATACCCACTGGAAAACAGAAGAAAAACCTCATTGTATCTACCAGCAACAGTAGCCACTCCTGCAAATGCCCAGAAAAAGAAACAAATTAATAATAAATGTACAACCAGCTATTAATAACAAGTCTGCTTAGAAAGAAAATAAAAAATGTCCAGAAAATAATCCTAAAGACATAGGATTATGTGATTTCAATGACAGAAAATTTAAGATGGCAATGCTAAAAAACTCAATGAGATGCAAGAAAACACAGACAGGCAGTATAATGATCTCAGAAATAAAATCAACAAACAAAATGGGTATTTTACCAGAAGGATGAAATCTTTAAAAAGAACCAAATTATAAATTGGTGCAAGTGTAATTGTGGTTTTTGCAATGTTGAAATTTGCTGTTTGATATTGGAATACATTCTTAAATAAATGTGGTTATGTGCATTTCTCGCTTTACTTTTTTGTCAATGATTTATTACTTGCTATTTATTTTTTATGTAATTTAAACTATGGAAACGATGTTAGACAAAAAGCAAATTCAAGCAATTGTCTTACTCAGTTTCAAAATGGGTCATAAAGTAGCAGAGACAACTCACAACATCAACACATTTGGCCCAGAAACTGCTAACAAATGTACAGCTTTGCAAAGAAGATGAGAGCCTTGAAGATGAGGAGCACAGTGGCCAGCCATCGAAAATTGCCGACGACCAACTGAAAGCAATCATCCAAGCTGAGCCTCATACAACTACAGGAGAAGTTGCCTAAAAACTCAATGTTGACCATACTATGCTTATTGGGTATTTGAAGCAAATTGGAAAGGCAAAAAAGCTCAATAAGTGGATGTCTCATGAGCTGACTGAAGAATAAAAAATAATCATTGTTTTGAAGTGTTGTCTTGTCCTAATGCAACAACAATTAACCATTTCTCAATCACAATGTGATGTGCAACAAAAAGTGGATTTGATATGACAACCGTCAATGACCAGCTCAGTGGTTGGACCAAGAAGAAGCTCCAAATTACTTCCTAATGTCAAACTTGCACCCAAAAAAGGATGTAGTCACTCTTTGGTGGTCTGCTGCTGGTTTGATCCACTACAGCTTCCTGAATCCTGGAGAGACTATTTCATCTGAAAAGTATGCTCAGCAAATTGATGAGATGCACTGAAAATTACAAGGCCTACAGCCAGCATTGGTCAACGGAAAGAGCACAACTCTTCACCATGACAACATCCATTGAATATCGCACAACCAATGCTTCAAAAGTTGAACAAATTGGGCTACAAAGTTTTGTCTTATCTGCCATACTCATCTGTCCTCTCATCTACCAACTACCACTTCTTCAAGCACCTCGACAACATTTTGCAGAGAAAACACTTCCATAACCAGCAGTATACAGAAAGTGCTTTCCAAGAGTTCATCAAATCCCAATTTTTATGCTATAGGCATACACAAACATTTTTTTCATTGGCAAAAAATGTGTTGATGGTTTCTATTTTGATTAATAAAAATGTGTTTGAGCCTAGTTATAATGATTTAAAATTCACAGTCCAAAACTGCAATTAGTTTTGCACCAACCTAATAAAAATTCTGGAGATGAAGAAGAACTCAATAGAAGAGATGCAAACGAAATAGCAATCTTAGGAAACAGAGCTGACCAGATGGAGGAAATAATTAGTGATATCAAAGATAGAAATATAAGAATGTCACAGAAAGAAAAAGAGAGAGATTTCAAAGTTAAATAAAAAAACTCTTCAAGAACTGACTCCATTGGAAAGCACAACATAAAACTAATGAGTATACCAGAAAGAGAAGAAAGTGAGAAGGGAATGGAGAGTCTACTCAAATAAATAGTAGACAAGAACTTCCCAGACCTATGGAAAGAATTGGAATCTCAAATCCAAGAAGGAAACAGGACTCCTAACTACCCAAATTCTAGCAGACTTTCTCCAAGTCATATTATATTGAAAATGTCAAAGGACAAAGACCAAGAAAGCATTCTCGAGGCAGCCAGGAAAAAGAACACCATAATCTATAAAAGAAAGCCCACCAGGCTATTATCAAACTTCTCAGCAGAAACTCTACAAGCTAGAAGGGAATGATATCAAATATTCAAAACTCTGAGAGAATAATTTATCCAAAAAAGTTCCAGATATGAAAGAGGTATAAAGACCTTTTTGAGACATACAGAAGCTGAGGAAATTCTCCAGCACAAGGCTGGTATTTCAAGAAACACTGAAGGAGGCAATTAGGCTAGACACAAAAAGTCAAAATATATAGGGATAAATTGAGACAAGAAAAACATAAAAGGGGAGGAAAGAAAGGTTTAAATTTCCAGAAGAGAATGAAGAATAGAAGCATTCCTTAAGAAAAGGGACCACTGCATGTATGAAACTTTCTTTTACATAAACTTCATGGTAACCACTAAAAACAAACAAACAAAAAAACAAACAAACAGAACCGAGACATAAAATGGGGGTGGGGGTGAAATAAATCATAGAACACTATCAAAGTATAATAACTGACAGAAACAAAAAAGCAAAGAAGCAATTGAGACACAGAATTACCTGAAAGCAAAACATAAAATGGCTATATCAAATCCTCATATATCATCATCACCCTAAATATAAATAGCCTGAACTCACCAATAAAAAGGCACAGAGTAGCAAACTGGATTAGAAAACAAAACCCAATCTATGCTGCCTCCAAGATACTCACCTCAGCCACAAGGACAAACACAAAGTCAAAGTGAGAAGATGGAAAACAATACTCCAAGCAAATGGCATCCAGAGAAAAGCAGGTGTAGACACATGTATATCTGACGAGACAGACTTCAGGATCAAAAAAAAAACAAAAACAAAAGGTAGTAGGAGACAAAGATGGACATTTCATAACGATAAAGGGGACAATAAAACAAAAAGACATGATAATAGTGTATATGCCCCCAATCAGGAAGAACCAAAATTTACAAAGCAACTACTATTAGGACTAAAGAGAGAAATTGACAAAAACACAATTATAATAGGGGATCTAAGTACTGCATTGACAGCCATGGACAGATCATCCAAACAAAAAATCAATAAGGAAGAATCAACTTTATTTTTTTTTAATTTATATTTTTTAATATATTTTATTTATTTATTTTTGACAGAGAGAGAGAGAGAGAGAGAGAGAGAGAGAAAGATACAGAGACAGAGACAGAGAGAGAACTGAACTGGGGGAGCTCCCAGTTCAGCATATGGTTCCACATGGGCCGGGGCTGGGACTTGATCCCTGGTCCCCGGCGCTGCAAAGTGAGCGCTTAACTCACTGAGCCAACCCGGCTTCCCCGAAATATCAACTTTAAATGGCACATAATAGCAATTGGACATAATTGACATTTACAGGACA
>PVKE010047566.1:0-11869 GCA_004027555.1 Craseonycteris thonglongyai | reverse complement strand
CTTTTTTTTTTTTATATTTATAGAGAGTAATTATTTTATCTTCAGTGCATATTTATTTCTATTTTACTTTTGACAGATAGAGAGAGAGACAGAGACAGAGACAGCTAGAGAACCGAACTGTGGGAACTCCCCAGTTCAGCACGTGGGTCCTGCCTGGGCCGGAGCCGGGATTCGATCCTCGGTCCTCGTGGCCTCAAAGTGAGCGCTCAACCCGCTGAGCCCTCCCGGCTTTTCCCCTGTCTCCTCTTCTTGCCTTAATAAAATAAAGGAAAATAAGCTGACATTCATTAAGAGCTTATACTTTACCAAGCACTGTGATGTTTAGAAACTGTCTGAAATGTATGAATATAAGACAAGTAACTTAAATCTGAGTCATTCTGCAAAAGAGGAAGATGTTTAGGCAGTCCTCTGAACAGGAAAATCCATGGGAAATCAGGGGGTTAGGAAAGATTAGAGACAAACTTCCATATTCCGACAGAGATTTGGGTACCCTTCTGCCTTAGAAACAGATGGAACCAGAAGTAAAGGGTGAAGAACAGAACAAATTGCGGAGAATCCTATACCGATGGTCTTACAGTTCATTTACTCATAACACATTGATCTGATGAGTATGGTCCTTATTATTTTCAAATTTTCATTAGTTTATCCCATCTTGTTTCAGAATGGTTTTAGGGTAGACTGCAGGCAGTGTAAAATACAATGAGATAACATTTATTGGAAGAAGGTGGGAAATTAAAAAGAAAGGTGTCAGGAGTTAAAATGGAATAAAGCACAAAGTAGAGTAAATTGATGCTCTAGGACAGTTCCCGATTCTAAAGCACCAACCTCTAGCAATGTACCACATGCCCACAGTGGTGATTTATGCCCTGATAAAGACAGGGTGGCAGGGCTTAGCCAGTAGTTGAGACCTCTTCATTTTTGGAGGCCCCCAAGTAGATAGATTTCCGTCCTGTTCGCTACTCACGCATCTTTCTTTCACCACCTCTTTCAAAATATTCATCATACATGTGTTTGTGGTTACCCGTACGGTATCTATTTTTAGAGTTTAATTGTAAGCTGCATAAAACTTGGTCTATAATGTTTAGTACTGTATTCTGTTACCTTACACAGAGACTAGCGTTTAGTTATTCCTCAATATGTTTTTTATTTTATTTTAAGATAATGAATACAGGGTCAAGGCAGCAAAACTCAGAGAGAAACATGGAGAGAGTTAAAATGGATTCAACCACAGCAAAGAATAAAATTTATTTTTCAATAATGGCACTTTATGGTTGTATCATGTATAATCACAAGGATAATACCCTGATATGCTTAAACAATCTCCTATTGTTGAGCATCTTGTTTATTTCCAAGAGCATTCTGCTGAATATCTTCATTCACAAATCTCTACCCCATCACAGTTAGACTAGATCTCTGGAATGAAATCACTATATTGAATGATGTGAACTATTAAAAATAAAATACTGCCTTTTCTTTAAGTAGTAACTGCCTTACAATACTAGTTGGATATTTATATTTCTGTCTTTTGTTATTTAGCCTCCACCTTTAAGAATCATTTCAAACGGTGACTTCCCAGAAACCACTGCATATTTAAAAAGGCACTGTGTACTGATCTTCCTCCATTTTGTACCCACTAACATGACATACCTTTGGCAGACAGAATAACATGCCCCCCCATGTCTATGTCCTAACCCCCCCTCCCTTATTTGTGACTGTTATATTGCATGGCAAGAGGGAGTTAAGGTAGATGGAATGACGTTTGCTAACCAGCTGGCTTTAAAATAAAGAGAACAGCCTGCATTTTTTAGGTACACCTGATGCAATTACAAAGGTCCTTGAAATGTGGAAGAGGGAGGCAGAGGAGTCAGTGTCAGAGTGATGTGATATCAAATGGCCATTACTGGCTTAGAATATGCAAGGGGGCCAGAAGCCATGCAAAGCGGCTGCCTCTAGGAGCTGGAAAAAGCAAGGACATCTCCCTTAGAGTCTCTGGAAAAAACAAACCCTGCCAACCCCTTGGCTTTATCCTAACAAAACCCATGTGGGAATCCTAACTTCTAGAACTGTAAGAAATAGTAATAAATTTGCATTGTTTTAAGCCACTAAGTTTGTGATAATTTACTATAGCAGCCATAGGATGTTAATAGAGCACTTTTCTTCAGCTTCCAAGGACCAGCTCTGCTTAGCTTCACCTCTGCCCTCTTTATCTGGGAAAATAACACTTTTCCCGTTCCAGCAGCAAGTGCTTAGTCAGCTGTTCCTGCTGCTGCCCTTTCTTAAGACATGAAATAAAAATAAATTCACAGAAATGAAGTTGTCAGATCTACGTAAGCTCAAAACTCCAGTTTGAAATTTGCGTTCATTGATGTCTGACCAGCAGATCAACTGCTATCGACAAACACCAACCCTTGGTGACAGCCCTATTCCTTTGGCTCTTGTTCTGAGCTCTGCCTCCTTTGATAGGTGCTAATCAGCACATGTTCTCCAAAGACAAGAACACTCTATTAGCACAGTTTCTTAACGTCCTTCAGAAGCATGGTCCTTCTCCCTCACTTATTCTGAACTGAGAAATTCTCACGCGCTTTTAAATACAACCAGCAGAGTTGAATACAGCAGGTGACTTTAAACATAGTGATTGCTTGGTCGATGTTAATTGCACCCTCTCTGTCAGCAAATCCCAAAGAGAAGACCAGTCTCCGTGTGAGTCTCACTGGGAAATAGATTATTGTTTCATGGGACTCTTACTGCCTGTGAACTCTAACATCAGTCATGGATAGCAGCTGCAGAGTAGGAATTTAACAAATGCACACAGTCCTTGCCTAAGAGCAATGCTCATGGTTCGGGTGCTCTATCAGTGGTGCCAGTGTCAGATCCAGATCAACTACTGTTTGACAGGTACTCACAGTGCAGTAGATACTGTGCCAGGAACTTTCATATTATCTTAACTTACAACAGCACTCGTTTTACAAAGAAGAAAACTGTGACAATAGGGGTTAACCACATTACTCTAGCTCACACCGATACTATGTGACATAGCCTGTATTTAAACTACCAGTCTTTTGATGTGGATTGAGTGCTCTTTCCACTCTACACAGTCTCCACCTCATAGCATGTAGACTAGGAGGGTGAGAAGCAATGGCATGAAGCCAGTTCCCACGGCAGCCTAGCCTAGCGGCCAGTCCCAGCTTTTGTATAACTCCTTGCTTTCTGTCAGCTGCCCCACTCATGGGTTCCTTGTGGCCCCAGAGCAAGAGACCATTGGTGCAGGCCAGGGGGATAAAAGCACAACTTCAGCAGCCTTAGAGCACAAGTGTGCCTGTGGAGGAAAACAAAACAATACTGCCCAAAGGGAAAATTGAATCTCCAAGTGCAACCACATTGTCAGAATTATACAATTATTTTAACAATGGAACATTTAAGTAAGTGAGAGTAGAATCACAACAGTATAGATCCGGAGAAGACCTTAGACATTGTCCAATTTGATTCTTTACTTCAAAAATGAGGAAACAAGGAGTAGAAAATACCAAGGTCTATGGCCAGACTCTTTTTTTTTTAATATATATTTTTATTTATTTTTGACAGAGAGAGAGAGAGAGAGAGAGAGAGAACTGAACTGGGGGAGCCCCCAGTTCAGCATATGGTTCCGCACGGGCCGGGATTCGATCCTCGGTCCCCAGCGCTGCAAAGTGAGCGCTTAACCCACTGAGCCATCCCGGCTTCCCCATATGGCCAGACTCTTATGTGAAGCAATCATGGAGGTTGAAGTAGAGTCTCTTACAATTTAGGATAATATTTTATGTTTTTGTTTTATTTATTTATTTGTTTGTTTGTTTTTATTTTTTATACATGATGTTTTCTCTTTTAAAGGACTATAGTTTTAAGTAATAGTATTATACAAGGCGGGGGGTGGGGGTGAAACTCCCAGAATCATTTCTGGAGGGCGGGCCCCTTGTAGTACAGGCTTCCCCCTCTAGGTGCGTGTTCTAGGAACCCATCTGCTTCAGAGTATCAGCTGGCGTTGCTGTGAGAGGCTGTGTTGGCTTCAGTGAATTTTTTTGAGGACTCGTTCAATGAGATCGCCCATTTCATGATGAGTGATTTACACAGACAATCTGCCATATGACAACACACCTGCCTGCACTGCGCTAAGCATTCAGCTGTTTTTAACCAAAAATGCCATGATCCCCATGAACCACACTCCCCATTCACTCAGTCTTGCCCCTGAGCACTCCCCCCACACACACCCCCGCCCTGTGGATGAAAAAAGTTCTCAAAGGGAAACATTTTGCTGATGTGGAAAAGGTAAAACAAAAAACAGCAGAAGCACTAAAAGTCATCAAAATTGATGAGTTCAAAAAATGTTTTGAGCAGTGGAAAAAGCATTTCATCACACAAAGAGTACTTTGAAGGTGACTGAAGTTTAAACATATTAAGAATAAATACAAAATGTTTAAATAAATAAATTTCATTTTTTGGGTTCCCCCTCACATAATTTGGTTATATACTTTTCATGTACTTTCATGAAAAATGTCATATTTTCATACTAACAAATTCTATTAAAATAACTAAAAAATGCAATAGAGCTTTAGTGAATTTTGCAGCCACTTAATATAAGATCTAGAGAAGAATTGTAAAAAGCAGACATGATTTGTCTGCATAAAGGAGAATCCTTTGATTTGAATCTTTCATTAAAGTGCGAACACCCCGTATTAGTGATGATGAAATGGCAATGGAGTACAGCATAAAATATTTTGTTTCCAAAGCAGCAAAATGACCAATAACTTTATCTCCAATACATACATTTGCTATATGTAAGTATACAACAAGAAAAATAAGCCAGATTAAAAATGGAACAGGCAATCCTGGAACAGTTTTTTAAATTACTCATTTTAGCCATACATCTTCTTAAGTTGACTATGAAAATCTCACACTGTGGAGTCCTTCATTGATCCTGTTTAAGAACTCATGGTTTCTGATAAGAAGCAGTAAAAATTAGAAACTGATATCAAAGAATTAAAAACATAACTTTGCATGGTACACTATCTTCTACTGAATTAAATTTGAAATAATTGACTATGAGTGTTCCTGTGAATTTGATTTATACACACATTAGGAAACTTCATATTTCTCAGGTATATTATATAGAGTTTAGAAAATGAATGGTAATGGTGATTTCCATAAAGTTGGGTGTCAAAAATTTGTTCAGAAATATGAACTCATTGTGGCACTTTATTTTAGTAAAAAAAAAAAATTGTCAACTCTGCAAATTCTAACTTATAGTACTTTATTCAAATACATAACTTGCTTTAAGTTTAATGAACATTTGTACTAAGAAGAGTGCCAGGTTCCAGTTCAATAGTAAGTAGTTCATTACGAAAGTTTTGTCTATGTCACTGAAAGAGCCTAAAGAATTTTCACTCAGTTTGCTTTAATCTAGATAATTTTTATCATCAGAAGTACCCCAGGATGGCAGCATCCTTGCCCCTTTCTCTCTGTGGATAACAGAGTTTTCAGTTATCTGCAATTGGAGTAGACAACCCCATTTGTTAAGAGACTACATGCTGAATTCCTTAACTTAGTTATAAGCCACATTCAAACTCGCTGCACTGGAGAATTATTTCATTTTGGGTGGTCAGCCTAAAAATATTTTTTTCTTCTGGATCCATGTGGGGTTACTTTCTACCCTAATCACTTTAATTCTCTCCAGATAAAACAGGCAGCTATATTTGTGTTAATTTCATTAATACAGTTACATGCAGATTATTACTGCCCAGTAAAAAATAGAGGATCAGTTGCAAGGAAAACTATTCCTATTCAGAGCTTAATATATTTCTATCCAGAGTTTAATGTCATTTTTCTTTTTATTCTTATTGATTCAACAATAACACATCATTATGTCACCTACTCAGTGTTTGCTGTAGTTGTTGGGATGCATATCTATGGGTATATACTCGTATGTATGTATGTGTACACTTGAATGAATGTAATATATGTCTGTGTATCCATACTTGCTTGCATACCTAGTAAACATTAACCCAAGTTAAAACATAAACTGGAAAGCATGCTTGGTGTTTGCAAATGGAATCCTAAGGATTTGAGGTCTTACCCCAAATAATCTAACCTTTAGAAGGGACATAAGCAGTGCTACTGAGAGCTCAAATTGGATTCCAAGGCACTCTGAGAGCTAGTCATTTGTTCTCTCCTAGTTCCAGAAACTTTGTGATTTTTTTTCATAATTCTTTCAACATTCTGGTAAGGCTGCTATTGTTTTCTATCTCACATAAGAAACAAACTAAATATGAAATGCCTAGGGATGGAATTATGTTAAAACAAGTCAGGTGGAAAGTGATGGCTCCAGATCTCTGCGAAGTCTTGGCAGTGCCAGACTGACTTCTCATTCAGGATGGAACGGAGACCTACCTGGCAAGGGCTTGTTTTTATGGTGCCAGCCCAGGAAGGCAAGGAATGAAAGTAGTGAGCGGACACACTCTTCTTTGGGGAGTTCAATTCATTTTTTTGATTCCTTTTTTTGGCTGGATTTCTTTGCTTGGCTCAAAGTTTTATTTTATTTTGGCACCAATGACTTACTTCTTAGGGATCTTCCGGAGAGTATTCTAAATTTAAGAGTGTAGTTTAAGATGTTTCTAGTAAGTTCAGTAGAGAGAAAATGATAGAAATGTCCATAAACAAAATAAGACCAAGAAGTGTTCTAGAGTCACTGGAGAGAAAAAACAGATTTTGTTGATATATGTGTACTTAGAGTCACTGTACTCATATACATTTCTCACCATACTAGCCACAGAATCATAGGTTACAGATGATTGTCACCCAAACTAGAAAAGATTCTATGACATATTTATTGGGATAATATTAATAGAAGAGGATTGGACAGAAAATATCAGAAAAACATTATTGAAAGTAGTCTAAGAAACTACATTATAACAGAATTAAATAAAATCACAGCATTCTGACTTTGCAATATGGTGGGCTAAGTAATGGGAATAAATTTCTCACTAAAAGCATCTACAATAGCTGAGTATAATATAAAAACACTATTAAAAAGCAGTTGCGGTAGTCAAATTAATTTTGGACAAATAGCCTATAATGAAAAGTTACAAATAGAGATAAAGAGTATCACTTCAAAGTGATAATAGGTTTAATTCACCAAGAATGTATAACAATTTGAAAATTTTATGTACTTATTAATGCAGTTTCATATATTTTAAACGTCAAAATGACAGAACTTTTAAATATACAATGCCATACTTTAATTGGAGAGATTTTTAACATAGTTACTCTCATAAAAACTGAAAGATTAAGCAGACAAAATAAATCTTAAAAAATATAAACATTTTCAACATTATAACTGTAAGCTTGAAATGAAAAACATATAAGGACATTTTCACCCAACTTTTTTTTTTTTTTTTTAATGTTGAAAATTGTAAAAATTAGTGACATACAGGGGAATCTGTTACTGACTGGCTTATATTTTTCCTGTTGTGGGTATTAAAAAAACAACTCTGTCTCACTTTTCTCAATTTAAAATGATATTAGTAACAGTTGCCTTGTAAGACTATAGTGAGGATTACAGGAAGCAATGTGTGTCAGACACTTGGAATGTACAAGCTACTCAGGAAATAGTATCTGTGCACTATCCTAATATTTACTTACACCCAGTTTTTAAAGAGGACAGCCTTTATAAAGCTATCTTAGTATTTCAAGGATTTGGACAATAAGCTTATATTAAATTTGTCCTAAATTTTTATAATTTTATATGATTTCAATTTTTTTCCCTGCCTCTGCCCTGTGCTTCACAGTCCAAATATTCCAATTACTAAACACCGAAAGATTCTCCTTCTGGTTCTCTAGTCACTGTAATTTTTTCTTTCTGGACTTTCTGTAATTGTGTTCTGCTTCTTGAGTGTGATAATTCCAGGTGCTGGTGAAGGGTCAGTGCCTGAAGGTTTCTGGAGTAGTTTCAGAGTCCATAAAAAGCCATTTTATTCAGAAGTCACTAATTCTTTCCCATATGTAGTCTAATTCAATTTCCAGAAATTTCTATAGTAGCCAAATGGTATCTAAATAGTTTGTTCCATTGCTATCTTTTTTCAAAAGTATTCATAGCAATTATTTAGAGTGTTTTTATGTTTTGTTTGCTTTAGATTTGCAGAGTATATATGTAACTTAGCCAGAAGAGAAACTCCTAGCAAGGCCCACAGTTAAATAGTTGTTGAGTATTTGGTCACAGTTCTTAGCAAGCAATAAATATGGCCTGTGCTCAATCAATACGTGTTGATCAGGGAAGGACTAATCAGATACTTGTTGGACTAAAGCCAGGTAGAGGAAGAGGGAAGGAGTGTGTGAGGGCTAGATGCTGGTATAGGAGGAGGAGAGATAGAAAAAACAGACTTCAAATACTGAACGTTTTGGAAAATCCTGCGAGAGCAATCATTTGTGAAGTATGTGATGGTATGTGAGTGCTCACAGGTCACTGATGATGTAGAGTGTGTGTACAGTACACCCCAGAGCTGTGAGAAGGCTGGTTTAATCTCTTTTGTTAGCAGTGGTACAGACTATAAAATATTTATGTTCATATTCTAAATATGTATGCCTGGAGTAAATAAATAATTTACTGTTCAGGTGATGAATTATTTACCAAGTTATTCAAAATATATAATATTATTTGCATTATACTGGAAGTAAAACAGGTAGACTGATGGTCTTCTAGGGTTCTGAAAGAAAAAAAAATCAAGATTTAAGCTACAGTAAGAAGTTTTCTATAAAGGAAAAAGAAATAGCAGATGACAGCTCCAAATATAGTGGATAACCAAGAAAACTCAGCCTGCCTTATAGAAAATATCAATTTTACCTGATATTCCTGAATACCCAACCATGAATTATTGAGGTTCTCTTTGAAATTTCGAAACTGGGCTTCTGGATTAGAAAAGCTGCGACCACGAAAACTTTTATTTTATTTTTTATTTTTAGTTCCCTTTTAAAACTTACTGTGACTTCAAAGTAATGTCCTGTTTGGGTTGGGTGCTCAACCCAACACCAGCTATATAGCTGGTTCAGTCTTTGAAATCAGTCTACTGAAGATTTCAAATCCCCGGCAGTGATTTGGAAGAAAGCATCTTCTTGAATAAACTTTCTTCTTAAGCATAGTATGTGCTGCTTGGCCAAACAGTTCAGACTCATGTCCTTGGCAAGCAGAATCTGAGTCTGAGTCATTTTTGGACACATCTGTTCCCAATATCAAGCATGGAATCAAGCCTTCTTATCTCCCACACACAGGCCTGGGTGCACCCTCTGTTGGCTTGTGGCAGTTAAAACTACAGTGACATGGGCAGGTCTGCAGCCCCAGAGTTCTCATCTCCTTCCTAGAGACAGCACGGGTATATATTTGGAAGCTAATGAGTCCTCCTTCTATGCCCGGAGACTATATCTCATATTGCGTAGCAATAAGAACGTAGGTTCTAGCTGCAGACATTCCAGGTTGGATCTCTTTTATCTGTGGGATATGGGCAAGTTAACCTTTATGTGCCTCAGTTTCCTTAGCTCTAAAATGGTCAGAATACTAAACACTTCGTAGATTGTTATGAGAATTAAATGAGTAAAAACACAAAAAAACTCTTGAATAATGCCTTACATGTAAGCGTTCTGTGAGTAGTTCTTTTTTTTTTTTTTTAAGATTTATTTTATTGTTTTTGACAGAGACAGAGAGTGACAGAGAGTAGGGGGAGGGCCCAGAACTGCACGTCATCAGTTTTCCACATGGTTTCCTCCCACACAGGTGAGTGGGGGCCCCACAGGGCGGGACCTGGGCTGGGGACCTCCTGCATGGGAGTCATACCCCCTCAAGCCAGGGACCAAACCAGGAGACGAGAGAACCAAACTGGAGGCCTCCCTCATGGGAAGCACAGCCCAGTTCAGCATATGGGACCGCAGAGGCAGGGGCTGGATCCTCGGTCCCTGGAACTGCAAAGCGAGAGCTTAACTCATTAAGCAGTCCTGGCTTCCCCTGTTAACTTGTGTTATTATTACTACTGTTATTGTTGATAAACAGTGATCTCTATTAAATTTTGTGCTTATTTAACAAGAGATTTTTCTTACTAATTTTGGTAACTGCCATGGTACTCAGGACCTAGACCTGGCCTTGGCTTCATCCAGTTGCCAGCCTCTGAGTGGACAGGGTAAGGTGTTGCCTTGACCACAGCCAAGTGAAAAATCTGTGTTGCCAGGTGAGGACAATTGCTGATTGGGGAGGAAATAGGCTACCTTATCAGTGGGCTACAGCACACTCAGCTTGAGTGTCAGAAGGGAGGGTGGAAGCAAACAACAAAGACTTCTATTAAGGCTCAAACAGGAGCCTTCCTTGTTCTACTCATTTCTACATGTACAAGGAGGAGTGCAGAGAAGAACATTTAGGTAATGTTTTGATTGGGCCTGAGATCATTCTTGGTGCTTACCTTTATTTCTTCCTTTATACTCAGTCTAATCCCTGAGTCTTTCCAAGTCAGTATCATTTACATCAACATTCTACTATCCAACAGCGAAAGAATAATGGTTGGAATAGAGAAAGAGAGAGAGAGGCTCAGGGATGGGATGTGTCAGGGACCTGTTATATAACATACTTGGTCATAAATTTATGTCGATATTTTGATATAAATGACCACCCTATCAAAATATCCTTGTCTCAATTATTTTTATTTTTACTGACAAAGTATCTGGTAAGAATGGATGTGTTTTAATACATACTCATTAATAGACACAGTGATTTATGTCACTAATTTATTTGCCATCTAATTTAAAGTTCCAAGTTCTCATAGCTTTTTGCCACCTCCTTCTTTCTTTTGATCTTTTCTTTTAAAAATAAATCTTTGATCTATAAGTGTTAAAATGTCAATAAAATTCTTTTTAAAGATTGTGAATGATTTCTATTTTCTTTCGTGTTCTTTTATGTACTTTCTAAATATTATACAAAGGACCTCTGTCACTCTAGTAATCAGAAGAAACTATTAAAGTCATAATGGGACTTTAAAGAAAAGTCCCATTTTGTCCCATAATGGGACAAAAGAAAAGCTCCCAGTACTTCCCGTGAGGCCCTTCTCTGGCTTTCTTCCATGAAAACATCTTCTCTCTGCATGGGAACCGCAAGAAATTAATTGCTCAATGGTTTGTTATTCTTATTTCCATCAAGTTTGTCCCTTCTATGTGACCTCCACCTCATTTTATTACACACTTTTACTGTTGAAAGAAGGTAGTTCATAGAGGGGGAAATAAAGATACTATTTGTCAGTAGTGCTATGAAATAGTTCTTTCAGTTTTGGGGCATTCATTGCTAATCTGGGCAGTGCATTGCACCCCTCCCCTCCCTGCATAGGTTCAGTTAACGTCTTGAGTCTAAGCATGAACTTCATAGAGGAAAGCCGAGCACCTGCTCCCATCTTTTCCAACTTAGGTGCCATCTCTAGTCTGGCACAGGAATGGAAAGGGTGAGGCTCTAAATCATGCTCCCTTCCCAGTAATATACCCCCAAACACTTCTCACTCTTGGTTTTTAACTCAGGTCTAGCCATTAGCTCATGACAACCAACATATTGTGTTTATGTTTATTTCTTCACTTAAAAACAAGTGAAGATGTCTTTTCTAGACTCCTTGGATGTTCTGTTTCCACTGCCCATCTAATGTCTGGGCAGAGTTGCTTAGGGAACCTTGCTGACTTTGTAAGCTCCTTCTCTGCTTTCTTCACCCTTGAGTCTTTCTTTTAGGAATTGGTCCTTGGCTCTTTTTTTTTTTTTTTTTTTTTTTTTTTTTTTTTTTTTTTTTTTTTTTTTTTTTTTTTTTTTTTTTTTTTTTTTTTTTTTTTT
>PVKE010047565.1:0-11882 GCA_004027555.1 Craseonycteris thonglongyai | reverse complement strand
CAGTGCATAGTTATTTCTATTTTACTTTTTGACAGATAGAGAGAGAGACAGAGACAGAGACAGTTAGAGAACCAAACTGTGGGAACTCCCCAGTTCAGCATGTGGGTCCTGCCTGGGCCGGAGCCGGGATTCGATCCTCGGTCCTCATGGCCTCAAAGCGAGCGCTCAACCCGCTGAGCCGTCCCGGCTTTCCCATCTTCCCTTAGTTTTGTGGTATCTCACTGCCCTGATGTTCTCTGATTTCTTTATCATTTTCTACTTCTTTGTTTAAGATTTAATTTATTGTTTTTGACAGAGAGAGACAAAGAGAAAGGAGGGCCCAGAGCAGTCTCCATAGTTGTATGTCATCAGTTTTCGACATGGTTTTGTTCCACACAGGTGGGCAGGGGCCTCCCATATGGGAAGGACGCCCCGTTGAGCCAGGGACCAAACTGGGGGGTGAGAACTGAACTGGGGGCCTCCTGCATGGGAAACATACCCAGTTCAGCATATGGGTCCACACGGGCCAGGGCTGGGATTCAATCCTCAGACCTTGGGTCTGCAAAGCGAGCACTTAACCTGCTGAGCTATCCAGCTTCCCTGTCATTTTCTACTTTTTGTGCTTTTCTTTCTCTCATTATTATTAGGCTTTTCCAAGTTGCTGTTTCCCAGTATTGTCATTAGTCCCATCAATATCTCTTTATATTTCTTCCTTATGATTAATTTACTTATATAGCTTAAGTTGACATTTTTGTTAATTACTTATACATCTGTAGCATAGACCTCCCTTCTGAACTCTAATATACATCCAACTTCCTATTGACATCTCTCTTTAATATCCCACAAAATCAACATGTTCAAAAAATCCTTTCTGAACATCTTCCACCCCATAAAGAAAACAAAACAAAAACTCAACAAATATCTGTTTCATTTATCTTTGAAAGTGGCCCCTCCATCAAAACCAGGAGTATGAAGTTAATTCTAACACTTACTTTACTCTGTCTGTAGCATTGTGTCCCAAGTCTGTTTCTTTGCCTCCTTTTAAAATACTGCATTTATTCAAATTATAATATTTCCCTAACTAGTTTTCTTCCAGTCTTTATCTCTAATTCTACTACATTTACTTCAGGAATTTTCAATGGCTTTCCCATCCTCCACAGCAGTGGTTCCTAACCTTTTTGGAACCAGGGACCAGTTTTGTGGAAGATAGTTTTCCCACAGAACCAGTGGAGAGGCGGGAGTGTGTAGTGGTTTGGGGATGATTCAAGTACATTATATTTATTGTGAACTTTACTTTTATTATTACACTGTAATACATAATGAATTAATTGTACAGCTCACAATAATGCAGAATCAGTGGGAGCCCGGAGCTTGTTTTCCTACAACTAAACAATCCCATCTGGGCGTGATGGGAGACAGTGACACGTGAAGTGTGTTCTTATGTCCCATCTACTCCATAATTGTGTTTTGGTTGCTGTCACTGCAGAAAATCCTGCTTCACAAAGATAGGAAGTTGGAAAAGGAAGCAGGCTTCTCAGTGCTTCTGTGGCAATCTCAGGATATTCTTCCTTGACTTTAATCCAGAACGTATAGAGATTTGAAGTTGTTTCAAACATACTTTTAAGACCACCGTCATTTGGGAACTCAAGCAGTTGATCCTCTTCTAGCACAAAGTCTATTCACCTGGCTTATTCACAAATGGGAGAGCAGCTCCTCTCCTTCCAAGTTCAGTGTTCTTTCTTTGGGAAGTAGTGCTCAGACTCTTAAAAGCCGAGATGGGTGATCATGCACCAGTTGGGAGAAAGAAGTCTCTGGCTCAGTCTCTTTCAAAATCTCTGCTAATGTTCGAAACATGTCAAAAATCCCAGTGTTCACTCGTTGCCCCCGTAATTCCAGTTTGGTTTTGAATGCAGCCACTTTATCTGCCGGCTTGAACACAGTTGTCATTCTCCCATGAAGTGACAGATTGAGTTTATTGAGCAGGTTGAATACGTCACACAAATAAGCAAGTTTTGTGGCCCATTCTTTGTCATTGAAATGTGCTGCCATTGGTGACTGTTTTTCTAAAAGAAATCTGTGGAGCAGCTCTCAGAACTTAAAAACTGTGGCCAGTGATCTGCCTTTAGAAAGTCATCTCACTTCAGTGTGTAAGAGATGTGTGTGCTCTGCATCCATCTCCTTATAGAACTGCATGATGTGAGATCAGGACATGTACTTTAATGTGGCTGATAATTTTAATTACATCCTGCAAAACGTTAAGTTCAGTTCACTTTTTTTTTTTGGCTAGCCAACATTTTTCTATGAATGACACAGTGCGTAGACTAACATTCAGAAGTGGCCTCTTTGACCTGAGTGGTGGAAATGGAAAGCCATCCAATCTTGGCAGCTGCTCCATGCATATACCGACACAAAACGACCAATTCAAGTTTACCTGATTGTAATCATTCAAAGACTTGAATAGTTCTGCAGCTGTGGTGTTGGTTGGCAACAAAAGAGCACATAACATATCCTCATGCACATCCTCCTGAAAAATAGATAGCTCCAAAACCAGCAGTGTTGCCTTGTTGCCAACATCGGTAGGCTTGTCAACTTGGATTGCGTACCACAGTGACTCATTAGTCCTCTCTAACAATTATGCCTCAATATCCTCTGTGAGGAACACATGCTACCTTTGTACTATAGCCTCTTCTAAACATTCAGGACAAATGGCCTTAGCAGCAGGCAGAATCAACTTCTCACCAACAGTAAAGGGCTTCTTAGCTTCAGTAATGAGGTTAGCCACTAAGAATGATGCTCTCGGTGTAGACACATTAGACGAAATGGTGGCCTTCAGTAATGGCTTCTGTTATTCATGTTCACATTTTTTCTTTTGAAAAACCCCAAAGACTTGTCTTTTACTGAAGGATGCTTGGTTTCCTCCTTGTGGCAAAGCATTTTTGAAAGTTTCATAGCTTTGTTGAAAAGCCAGTCAGTTGCCATATATTATATAATCTGGGCTTGGCAAATGTGAATCACCTATTGCAATGAACTCATAATTTAAGTAGGACTCTTGGTGTTTTCTTTTAAATGCAGATTTTTTTTTCATTGGCAGTCTTAGTCTTCTGCTGTCTCATCATTGGATCTTTCTCCCTTTTCAAAGAAGTTCTCCAGTGACATTTGTTTTTTATTCATTTTGGCTAGGGTTAGCTTGTGGGCTTACCAAAACTGACTGAGACTAGTGTGCAGTGTGGGAAAGAGGTGCGGATGGAAGCACTGAATAAAATAATGGGTGGGCTACATGTGGGCTAAGTGTCAAATTCTGTCTTAAAGCCTGCCACCAGATACAGCTTAATTGTCACTTGCCACTCACTGATAGGGTTTTGATATGAGTTTGCAAGCAATTGATTTATGATTGTCTCTGTGCAGTCAAACCTCTCTGCTCATGTTAATCTGTATTTGCAGCCGCTCCCCAGTGCTAGCATCATCGCCTCAGCTCCACCTCAGATCATTAGGCATTAGATTCTCATAAGGAGCATGCAGCCTAGATCCCTCGAATACACACTTCACAATAGGTTCGCACTCCTATGAGAATAATGCTGCTTCTGATCTGACAGAAGGCAGAGCTCAGATGGTCATGTGAGTGATTGGGAACAGCTGTAAATACAGATGAAGCTTTGCTTGCTCTCCTGCTGGTTCCTAATAGGCCACAGACTATTGCAGGTCCTGTAATGTATGGTCCATGGCTTGGGGGTTGGGGACCCTTACTCTATAGGATGAAGTTCAAATTCCTAAGCATGGTGCAATCTTTTTTTTTTTGGTGTTAAATTTATTGTGGTGATATAAATTTATATCAATTACATTGTTTCCAGGTGTACAATTCTACATTACATTGTCTATACATCTCATTATGTGCTCACCACTCAGAATCAGCTCACTTTCCATCACCTTGTGTTTGATTCCCCCTCCCTACTCCCACCCACCTCCCCTTACCCTCAGGTAAAAACCTCTCCTTGATCTAGGCCTTTCTATTTTTCTCTGTTCTCATCTTATTTATATTCTGTGTCCCAGCCATGCGGAATTACTTGCAATTTTCAGAAAGAGCCATTATCTCTCACACCATTTCCTTGTATATATTTATACCTTCACCTGTAATCAATCTTGATCACCATTTTTAAGATCCAACATGTTTTGTTCCTTATGAATCCACTTTGACATCTTTTTCCCTATCTTTACCCACCCACATTCATAATCAGAGAAATTTTTATTTTACTACAAAATCACATTTGTTTTATGGTATATTTTGGGGATGGATTTACAGGCTTCAGAGCATGATTATATAACATGATTAGGAAATATATTTTTAAATTTTACTCTGTTATTTATATATTTTGAATCTGTATATTCAGATTTATGAGATATGGTAGAAAAATAGCATAAAGCTGCACATTCCTATCCTTTTTTGGGAAGAATGGGTATAAATAATAATGGAAACAAAATAGTGAAACATGATTTGTCCGAAGTAAGAATATGTGAATCGTTTCTTATTAATTGGATTTCTTTTGTAGGTGTTACTGCAGATGATTACATGATGAAGGTAGAGACTGTTCACTGCAGTGCCTGTAATGTGTATATCCCTGCTTTACATAGTGCAGTTCAGCAGCATTTAAAAGCTCCCGAGCATATCAAAGCAAAGCAGGTGAGTTTTGATCTGTCTTAATGAAGTCATTGAATTATTTATCAGCCCCTTTAAAGGCTGTTGTTTCACACCTGCCTTCTTGTGTACAATCCTATTGATCCCATGTGTGAATAATTAAAGATATTGGTTAAGACTGTGGGTTCTGAAGCAAGACTTTCTGGGTTTGCCGTGGTTCAGTACATAACATGTTATACAAGTAAATTAACTTTTGTCTAAGTTTTTGTATCTGCAAAATGGGTATAATCATTCTTCTAATTGACTATTTAAGGATTCGGTTAATTAAAATATAAAAAGCACTTGAAATAGTGCCTGGCACATAGTAGGCATTCAGGAAATTGTAACTGTTGTTGAACTGTTCTTTTTGTTATTAACATTTTTTTAAGTTGCTACAAAATGGTTTTATGAGTGTGTGTGTGTGCGCGTGTGTTTTAACTTATTTGCTTTGGATGATTCAAAATAATGTGTCTTTCACATTCCTTTGTTAGAATCTGGATGATGCATTTATGAGATTTTTAGATTTCCCATAATTCTGTCTTAAAATGAATGGATAAAATGCTATAAATGGTTCAGTTTCTTTTCAGGAATGTCATGACGTACTTCAGGAGGAAATGTGATTGAATATATTTTACAACTTTCTGCTTTATTTTGTAATTATCAGCATAGGAACTATTCATGTATTAAAGTGGCAGATATGAGTCAAATGCTTGGGCTTTGATCCATAATATAAGCAAAGACATCAGATAACTCTGGTTATCAGGTTGACAAAAAATAATGTGCTAAAGACCTTTCACTGTCACCTCTGAGTTTCTTTATTTACAATAGTATTAACTGAGCGACAAAAGTCGCTTGTTCAAGCTGGCATCTGCCAGAGTCAAGATTTTTAGTATTTTCTTGGCCTCTGCAACTTTGATTATGAGATACTGTTATGACTACTATATATTAGTTTTTGCCTAAGATTTATGCAAATTTTACTAATAATAATGGACCATATAGTGACTGGAAAAATAGTGGATACTCAATGTATTTTTTGTGTGAAACTATGGAGAAAGAATATAATTTATAAGTGAAAACATTCTTGGGAAACTTATGAAGACATATTAAAGAATTGTAAGTAAACTTTATATTTTATCATAAAATGAAATTGAAAAATGTATAACTCATGTATGTTTAATAAAATAGGACATGATTAAAATGTCAAATTTTTAACTATACAATCAAAAGTTGAAAACCATGGATAATCATAAATTATTAATCAGCAAAGTAGACTACCACTTTCCTCAACATTTAAAAATAAATACCAATTCATTTAACAATTAAAAAAAAAAGTTGTAACAGGTTTTCTTGAACCCAGCGTAACTTAGCCACGTACCGAGAAATTGCCCCGCGCCCAGTGTCAGACTTGGCTGCCTCTACTGCAAATGCCCCAAAACCGCTGTCCCAAAACAAGTGAAAGAAAATATGTGACTAGATAGTAGTTGGTTGGGAAAAATGAATTTTTAAAGTGTGATTATTTACTGTATGTTGAAGATTTACTCAAAACTTCTAGAAGGATTTACTGTCTTCTTTTTGATTAGTATGTTCTGGTTTCTATAATGGGTTGCTTTTATTTAGTCAAATTTATTTCAAATAAAAAATGGATATATTGTGCAAAATTTGTTTGAAAGGCTAATTAAAAAATTCAAATATTAAAGACTTAAGTTTTAAATAGAACATACTGGGGTCTTAAATTTATATTTTGTAGTGAACCTCATTTAACTCAAGACTTTCTTAGCTACTTTGAGCACATACAATTTTTAAAAATCTTTATCTTTTCTTTTTTGATATTCCCCTGACAACTTTTTGAAAACTAGACATTCCATATTATCATCATCTCTCCTTTGTATAATACAGTCTTATAACTACAGCCCAGAGGTAAACTAATTAACTGCATGAAAAATTATTTTCTTTTTTAATAGCATAAAAATTAATAGTTGGAGTACTTGGCACTGGGGGAAGTGGATATAGAATGGAAAGGAGAAAAAGCAGTATCTGGTGACTGGGTGTGTTTTGTTGAAGCTGATCTGCTTATTGAATCTTGTTTGTTTTAACTCATAGATAACTTGCTTTGCAGTCACAGCAGCTATTGTTGCTCTATAGCTTAATTTGCCAGAAAGTAAATGATTTAAACCTAAGGATTTGGGTATACAATGTAATTTTAATGGAAATACAGTGGAAATATTTCTCATGTCATGGTTCTCAAGTACCTAAGTGTATTCTATTTCTCGTAGGTTTATAAAGAACAAATAAAAAGAGAGAGTGTCTTGAATGCTACAAGCATTTTAAATAATCCAATAGTGAAGGCACGATATGAACGTTTTGTTAAGGTAAGATTTTAGGGCCTAACCTTTTTTAAGTTATAGTGTTGTTGTAATTAAATGGTGGCATAGTAAGTCTCTGATACTTAAATATAGTACAACATTAGGAAGAATTTTACTTAGTGTCTTGCATATAGGTAAAACATCTTTTTTCCTAATTGTTGGGAATTGGTGGGGGTTATTTGAGAGATACGTAGAAGTCTGAGATAAGATCAAAATGTTGGCTTTGTTTTTGATTTTTAGAAAAAGGGTGACTAGAAGGGTATGTTTTAGATGTTCAGTGACTTGTAGCCCTTCTGAAGATTTCACTTTGCAATTAGATAGGCTTATGTCCCCCCAACCTCTTACTGGGTCAGCTGGACAGCGGCAGGTTTCCCCTGGCTTACCACATGACACTGAACAGACTAGAATGTATCCTTTCCATTGCTAGGAAGACCCCAAAGAAGGACCCAGAAGAAATTGAGTTGTACATGTCCAGTTTCTTCTTTCAAGCATCCTAATTAGATAAGTCATTCCTCTCCCTTGGATAAAGTTGGAGGGCAGGCAGGAGGTGTCAAATATGTTGCTTCAGAAAAAGCTCCATAGAATCAGGAGGCCAGGAAAAATGTTTGCCCATCGTGTTAGGAAACTCAGATGTGAACAACTAGGTACACAACTGGCCCACCACGTCTCACAAATTTTTACTATATACTACCGAGGTATTCTTTACACACTATGAACACTCATTGTACAAATTGCCGATTATTATTATTAGGAACTACCGGTAATAGAAACAAATATTAGCATTTAAATTTTGAGTCTGTAAAATAATATCTCATTTAAAATCATTCTACACTAAAGAGATCTGTTATGTTGAAAATTTACAAAACTTTCTTATATCCGTTAGTAACAATGTTTCCTACATGAGAGAAGTTTTGTTTATTTTGGCTATTGTGGTGATTTAACAGGTGCTCTGTGAAATACACTTAATGAGCACTAAATTATCTCTCAATCAAATGACTTCTAGCTGAATAAATCTCAGTTCTTTTGGCTTGTTCCTTAGAGGCCTAGTTTCTGATTTGTTTATCTTATTTGTCACTGTTTACTATATTCTTGACAGCACTTTTAAAAAGCTAGTGCAGCCCTAATTGAGATCCAGTTTTATGGGAAATACAGCATCAAAAAAATATGAGCATCATAGCTAAATTAGGAAAAATTATTTTTATTAAAATTGTTATCTCTTTTACGGTATATTATAAACTTGATGCATAACAGTAGTTTTTAATGAGAGGAGAATACAAATTAGAATTACTGAGTAGGATTTTCAGGCTACACTTCAGAGTCACTTCGTGGAATGAGAGACATCACTGGTGGGAGTGTCTTGGTCTTGTACCTATTGGGGAGATTGTACCTGAACTGTGGTGACCTCCTCTAGTCTAGAACCTTGTTACTCTGAATGTGATCGATCCACTGACCAGGGGTTGATTCATGTGCCTTCACGTTCAAGAAGCACTGGGATCACATTGCTCAGTGATTTCCCTTTGTTCAGCATTACTATCTGCACTTTTCCCTGCTCTCATTCCCCAGAATATCTACCGTAATGCCCATAGTCAGCTCTGGTCAGGGCTTAAAACTTTCACTTTCAGGTGCTCTCAGTCTAACAAAATACCCATTTCAATTTTTGTCCCATGAAGATAATAATTTTGTCAATTTCTTGCAATTCTTCAACTGTATCATCTCGTTCTACCTTCACTCTCTGGCCTGGACACTCATGGTCAGCCCTTACAACAATGCAGTGCTGCCATTCTAAAATTCCCGACCTGCCTGTTCTTCTGCCACCTACCAGTTCCCAGCACTGTGCCATCTATGGTTTCTTTATTAACTGTGCCTTGTTGAAAATAACAAGTACTGTGCCTGCCACATTTTCTCTGCAGTTCACAATAATTTTACTTATTACCAGTCTAAGTAATATGCTTCCTATAGTGACTGTTTCAAACCTTTTTCACTCTTCACATACCCATATTCCATCTTTACCACCTTCACTTCCTGTATTCTTATGTCTTCTCTTAGGGAGATTGAGACCATTAGATGTGAACTTCATAGTTCTCTTCTTTCTGTCTTCGATTTTTGTATTTCTCCCTCTCCTTTATTGTCATCTGTGAAGGAAAATACCCTTTTTGCCCTTCATCTGTGTACTTGATTCATCATTATCTCTTTTTTTACTTGCATCTGATTTCTTTTCTTGTTATTTTACTATCATCCCCAAACAGCACTCTTATGGGTTCCCTAAACTAAAAATGACTTAAGTTTTCCTAGTCTCTGGCCCTCCCCACCTTATCACCATATTTTAAAAAGGTAATTTACCTGCATTGTCCTCTTTATTTCCTACATATTACTTGCTCTTCAGCCTACTAGTTCTCAACTGGAGATATGTAATTAGAATTACCTGTGAGGTGAAAATCAAAACTGCCCAGGCCCTTTTAAGACCTTCTAAATTAAGGTTTTCCAGACTTCTCTGATAAATATCTCACAAAATACTTTTAAATATGTAGGTTACTAGACTTCTTCCCTGGAAATTTTGATTCAGGAAGCCTGAAATTGATTTAGGATTTTTTTTTTTTTTTTTTTTTTTTTTTTTTTTTTTTTTTTTTAGCAAGAGCTCCATTATTTAACTAAATTAAAATCTCAGTGTGGGACCTAGACCCGTGTTTTTTGAGAGCTTCACAATTTCAAGAATTTCACAGTTAATTCTTGGGTAAACATTGCTGTCTAAATTTCACTTATATTCTTCTTTTGAAACTTCTTTGAGATTACCAGTGATCTAATTTTCAATTAAAAAATATTAATGTTTTATTCTTTATTATTTTAAACTTATGAAAGTATGGGAGATAGTATAATAAATCCTTCAAATACCCTCACTCAACTTTAAAATGATCAACTCTAACAACCTTCTTTTCAATTTGTTTCTACTGATTTATTTGTATTACTTGACAGTATTGATCTAACTTATTCTTGAAACTTTGTTTTCCCAGATAATATTTTACTATCCTGGGTTTCCTCCTGCATTGAGTGTTCCTTTTCTAACTTCTGCTCCCAGGCATTTTCATAGTGTTGTTTTATTCTTGGCCTATTTTTTCTACTTAGCGCCATCCCTGGGCTGTCCCGTTTATAACCTTGGCTTCACTTATTCCCTCTGCAAGCAACTCACAAATCTAAGTGTCTCACTTTGAACTCTTTTCTCTTTGAGCTTCAAGTTTATAGCTGCCTATTAGGCATTTAGACATCTGAAATTCTAATTATATATGAAGGCTGTCCAGAAAGTACCCAGCTATGTAATATGAAAAATAGAGGTATTTATGGCTGGACTTTTTCCACATAGCTTGATCTATAGCATATACCTGCTTCTTCCCTTTCCCCATCCTATTTTACTTATTTTGTTAATGGTGTCACTACATCTTTAAACTCATCTTTTGTGAGCTATTAGAATAGCCCCTCACTAGTATTTCTTCTCTTGCTCTTTCAATTTATCTTGTACATTCCATTCTGATTTATCTTTTTTTTTTTTTTTTTGTCAGCCAGTTTGTGCTTTATTGGTGCCGTGATGCTCAGGCCTTGACCGCATACTTCTGCATGGGGTACAGCTGCTCTTTCCGCTGCTGCTTCTTGGTCTTTATGTTTTCTTCGTGCTTGTTGAGCCGGCGGTGCGTGGCACGCGTTTTCTTGGGCTGCAGGTCCAGGGGCTTGTACTTCTTGCCCTTGTAGAATTTCTTGAGGTTCTCTTTCTGAGTTTGGTTAATGACAGTGAGAACACGAGCGATGGATTTGCGAACAACTCGGATCTTGGAGAGCTTGGAAGCCGCGCTGCCAGTCACTTTGGCAACGCGCAACTGGGACAGCTCCACCTTCAGGTCGTCCAGCTGTTTCAGCAGCTCCTCCTTTTTCTTGCTGCGGAGATCTTGAGCCTTAATCTTGGCCATGGCTGCACAAACCACCGTAGCTGCTGCCTGCTCGGAGAGAAAGAGCTATCTGATTTATCTTAAAGTGTAGTACCAGTCTTATACTTTACTGCTTAATAATAATCTTCATTGCTTCTTCATTTCCTGCTACATTAATATAGCTTTCTGATATGGTCCAGTTTTTGAGACTTAATCCAGATACATAATTCATACATTTAATTAAATTTAAATATTAAAATTGTTCAGTAAATTAAAGATTTTTAAAAGAAAAAGTAAGGCATGAATATCTAATAGGTACGTGATTTTTATTTGAGGTTTTAAAAGCTACTCTGCAATAGTAGTACAATGACTAGTATAATTAAGTAGAACATAAATCTTTGCTTCATTTACCTATTTCTACAAAAACCAATATATTTACCTTTGTCATACGTGCATAGAATATTGAAAATTCAGTTAAGGAAATAATGACTTTTAAGCCTTATAGTTCATGGAGTATAAAATAATGATTTCAGTAATGTATATATACTCAACATTGGTTTGAATAGGCTCTCAACAGATATTTAGTGAATTTGTCATAAGTTAAAATAAAAAGCTTCAAATCATATTTATTTTGATGATTTCGAAAATAAAAACTTCACTGATGTGAAAATCAGTGATTTTAAAAGCTATTTCTCATGTTTTTAGGGTGAGAATCCTTTTGAGATTCATGATCATTCTCAAGATCAACAAACAGAAGATGAGGAGGAAGACGAGGAAGAAAAGATTGATGAACCTACTGAAGAGGAGGAAGAAGAGGAAGAAGAGGAAGTGGGGGAAGGAGAAGAAGTGGAGGAAATAGAGGAAGGGGGACAAGGTGGGGGAGTAGAGGAAGGGGGACAAAGTGGAGTAGGGGAAGGGGGACAAGGTAGGGGGACAGAGGAAGGGGGACAAGGTGGGGGG
>PVKE010047564.1:0-11884 GCA_004027555.1 Craseonycteris thonglongyai | reverse complement strand
AAGTCTGCTATCAAGTGGTATCATGCTATTCTATAAAAGACACTAAAAAAAGGCCAAGTGAAGGAAAAAAGAATATATATATGCATTCACATACACATATGCACACACATGCATTCCACAAGGCACTGAAACGGTTCTCAGATTGTGATTAGTTCAAAGAGTTCTTCGTAATTTTGGCTTTTGGTATATTGACCTATCTGGTCTTCAAATGAATATTTGATACTGTTGTAGCTACATTCTTAGACTATGACTATATAAGAAGTGGAGAGCTAGATTACTTTTGACAGAAATCAGATCCAAATAATCTTGCCTAAGTAAAGCAAATTCTTATCTCAATATTCTACTTAACATGGTTTTTGTTAATTCCACTGAAAAAACTGAACTTTGAACAATTATTATAAACAAATGCAAGCTGATATGCTAAAAAGCTATATAGTTTTATGGCCAATTGATTCATTTCTAGTAATGTTTGCTTTCATAATGCATGAATTAAAATGTGCATGTTATGATAGTTGAAAATCTGCGAAATATGCCCCACATTTCTATAATTGAAATGGGAAATACACATTTTTATTTGATTCAGGCTAGATATTTTAGTAAGATTTGTATAATTTCACTAGCATAGTAACGAGTTTCATTTGTTGGGAACAAGATTCCAGGATTCAGAAGAGAATGTGCCCTTCTGCCTTGGTGGTTTGTGGGGGAATGTACAGCTGAGAGACCAGAAGTGGTCTTCCAGGTGACATAAAGCCTTACTGTCATTCCACAAAAGAAATGTGTGATTAAGAGAAGCCTGACTGTATCATGTGTATCATTGTTTATTTTCAGCTTGTCAAACTTACAACCCAATTGGCTACAATCTAGTATTCATGTTCCATTTTGAAGTTCTGTGTTCTCTATTTTGTTTTCTTGATTGTGTGTGTGTGTGTGTGTGTGTGTGTGTGTGTGTGTGTGTGTGTGTGTGTGAGATATCGATATGGTTAAGGTGAACACTACTAAAACATGGAGTTGTTAGAAGTCTATATTTAGTTCACTGTCACAAAGAACACTAATTTGTTCTGTGGTCATCCATTCAATACCATCTTGAATTTCATAGCTCTCCTCATGGATGTCTAATAAGGCTTCAAAAATTAACTGTCTGAAAACAAAATTTTTTACTTTTCCCCTTCCTACAAATCTTTTTTATCCCCAGTCTTTCCCACCATCATGGTCTCACTATTTACCCTTTTAGTCAGGTCCAAGCCTAGGTGTCAGCTTTGATGCCTCTCCTTCCCTCACACCCTTCCTCCAATCCACGCCCCAGCCCTACCAGTTTTATGTTCAAAATTTATTCTCTCCCAATATCACCGTACTTTAAGGTGTCACTGTCTTTCATCTAAACTGCTGATGCATTTCTCTGATTTCACTTGTTAAAAAAACAAGTTCAACTGAGCAAATTTACAAATCAAATTGCCTTTATTCAAGGACTCATGAATGGAAAGCATCCTATTTAGAAAACAGGGAGGAACTCCAGAGTTTTACAAAATGAAAGCCTTGTACAGACAGAATGAGCAAGGACTAGGAAAGAGTAGATTACCCCACATTTTGGGAGGTGGCAGGAAGGGTGGTAAAATAATGGATTACTTCACTAAAGCTAACCAAGAAATCCTATATTGACTGGTTTAAGATTACATTGTTGTAAGAGTCTGAAACTACACTTAGGTTAGCTATATTGAGTGTTAGTTTGGTGATGTGAGTTTAGCATGAGTGACTCCATTTTGACCCTGCTTTTTTTTTAACACACACTTCCCCCAATATTGGCTTCTAACACAGCCTCCACAGTGATATATTTCTTTTCTTTTTTTAAAATCACAAACAGATTATATCAATTTGTTACTCAGAATCCTTTGGTTTCCTAGGATTAGGAATAATATTTAAATTTCTTATCTCAGCTTGTAATGACCTTTAAGACTTAGTCCTTACTAATCTCTCAAATGTTTTCTGCTTCTGCTCTCTGCCCTGTTCATGCTACTTACGCTGGCCTTCCTGCTATTTCCTAAATATCACATATTCGTTCTCCACTTAGAGCCTTTCACTTGCTGTGATCTCTGCCTGTAGTACCAACTACCAAATTTTTGTTGGTTGCTTTCTCACTTCCTTTCGGCTTCTTCTGAAATGTCACCTCCTCAAAGAGATGATTTTTAGCTACCCAATTCGACATACCGTAGCCCTCTGTTCTCTATAGGCTCTCACTCCTGGTCTTCATTGCAGTGCACTCTGCCACCCATTGGCAGCTAGGGTGCTTCTCTCTAGAAAAGTGATTCTGGATACAATTGCTAGTTTTTAACAATTATTACTCTTTCAAACACAAGTAGAAGGGCTCCTGATGCCAGTTCAAACACTGAGCTCAGAACTCTGTTCTTTTCTGATTGGATTTATAATTCTACCTTTACTCTTCTGGCTCTTCCTGCCCTGAAACAACTCTCATATGGATCAATGTGACTTCCACATTATACTGATGACTCTCCTATTTTCCAAGGATGTGTACTCTAATTTGCATTACAGAAACACTCATTATAGCTGAAAGTGTTGTATAGGTTTGAAAAGGCAGAAGATGGCACACAGAAACTGAAAGGATGCATTTAAATTGATTATGGTGTTTGTATATATTTGCTGTTTGTATATATTTGTTTCTCTTGTCTTAAAGACAGAACACCAAAAGTTAGTGAGACCCAATAAAGTGAATATTTTTATAAAAACAAGAAAGAAATATAGTAAGATAGGCATATTACGCGCGTGTGTGTGTGTGTGTGTGTGTGTGTGTGTGTGTGTGTGTAGACAGGAAGGAAGGGAGGGAGGAAGAAAAAAATATAGATCTCATGCCTGGCATGACTTCACCCAATGTATCTTTCATGTTGCAATGATGATCTATACAATACAAATACCTGTATTTTCAAGAAAAGCAGATAAAATACAAATGTGCATACTTTTGGTTTTGGCATTCTTTCATGTAGCCAATAAAATATTCTGAGAGAGAGGAAGAAAGAAAGTAAGAAAGAAGGAAGTGTTGTACAGAGAGACTAAGGGAAAAGTGAGGAAGAAGAAAACAAACATCACTCTTCTTCCTATACTTGAAGAAAATGCCAGAAACATTGGTGTATTTCTTTTATGTGTTGCACTTGTTAGTTGGTTTTCCTCCTAATGAAACATGCTTTTTAGTGTGGGTTGCATCATTGATTTCACAGGTTCAGAGAATTTGTTTAATTTTTTTGTACTGCCTAGAAATCCCCAAACTGCTATCTTGTACTTTTCTCTAGAGCCTTCTAAAATCTCCGTATGTTTCCTTGGGTGGTTTCTAACAACACTTCTGGCTTGAAAATTTGTTTCTGAGAACCAAAGTTCTGGTCACCACAGAACTTGTCTGTCAGTGTCATTTCTTCTTACAGTTTCCTCTTCTCAGTTAAATTTTTTAGGATTCTTTTTTTAGTACAGGAGCAAGTCAGCTTTTCCTAAGAGATAGACTTTTCTCTTTTGGCCATCCACCTTAATACTTCTTTTCAGAAATTAGGAGACATTGCCTTCTCTTTTCCAGGACTTAATTAAGTTCTTGGTTATTTCATAAACAGTGGGACAAACATTTGCAATTGTCAAATTAAAAAAAAATCAAGTCTGTTTTTCTAAATTTCTCTTATTTTCTACTGAAGTTGATGGTAAACATTAGTACTGGTTTCTTGGGCCTGTTTCTTAAGGAGGTTCCTTTTCCTTAAAAAGTTCAAGTAGTTAAAATCACCTTCAAAACTCATTTGAGGAAGAGTGGTCAAAACAAACAAACAAACAAACAAAAATGATGTCTTCACAATCAAGCTGTGGACATACCGTAACATAGGAAGATTCCCAAAGAAAAGAGTTAACATGACCCATCTTTTACTAATTAGATAATTGATGGTGATAATAGGTAATGTAACAATCCTTTCCTTATTTGAGATACTGGACCTTTCACTGCATAACAAAGAATCCCATAATGTAACAAGTTAAAAACCAGGTATTTACTTCTCACAATTCTTTGGGTTGAGCGGCTTCTCTATGTGATGTTTGTCTCTAGCTGGTTAGCCTAGACCTGTTCACATGGAAGCAACAGGGATCTGTCCAGTGAGAGAGGGCGAGCCCCAACACACAAGCACTTTTCACATCTTTGTTTATGTCAGGTTTGCTACTGTCCCACTGGCCCAAGCAAATTACGTACCCAAGTTCAGATGCAAGAAAGGAGCTCTTTCTCCTCTTTATGGGAAGAGCTGCAAAGAATTTTTATCTATTCTTGGCAATCTACAACAGGCAGCAAAAAATGAGAGGGTGACCTCTTCTCTTTTCTATTATGAAGGTTACAGAACAGCACAAACTGCTTATTTTCTCTGGACAGTGATTAATTATATTTTATGTATCTTCTTCCTTTCATCAAAACTTGTATAGATCATCTTTTCAGAGGAATAGCAGAGGCCTTGTGGTGCATCGTGTTCTAAGAATGCTGATGATAATTGATTCAATGCAGGATAAATTAGGTTGTGCAGTCTGTGCACTACACAATCTAAGGAACGTTATTCACACCATATTCTTAGTAATTCTTTGTATTTATTGCAATAAGTTATTGGCAAACAACAGTTTCTTGGGGAAGACTTTTTTTTCCTACTTACTAAAGTGACCTTTTGGCTGGTGACTTACGATGACAAGCTTATCCTTTCCCCAATGAAGAGAGACTTGTTATAACAAATGGCAAAGAAATCCCCAAGTTGCACAAATTATCTCGTTTCTACTTCCTTGAAGTGCATCTGTTATTTCTGTCTTCTAAAGGACAGAGTCACACTAGTCTTAAGTCCGATAGACTGTGTTTGCTACCATTCATATTTATAAGCCATAAAAAAATGTTTTGAATTATGTTTTAATCTTCTCAGAACCTTTTAAATCAGATAGACTAATGAGAACTTTCCTAACTATGGAAAGTACTAGAACCCAAAATTCAAGAGGATAACAGGATCCCTAACTACCTAGACCCTAGCAGATCTTCTCAGTGTTGTTTGACTGTCTAAATCTGGAATTGTTTCTCTCTGCACTCCATTGTGTTTGAGTTTCATATCTAAATAATTTTTCTTTTACTCTTCATATACATTTACTTATTTATTTCCCTTCAGGAGATTTCTGCTAATCCCTTTGATTGCTGATTGCCAGAGACACTCATAACCTGCTATGTTCCTATGGGATATAGTGCAGTCTGTTAGAATTGGAGGCTTTAGGTTTAGACTAGAAATCTAAAATGTACTTCAATCGACTAAGCACGTTCAGTGTTCTATTTCCTGAGAGTTTAATGGTGCATGTTATAGCTCATTTGAAAAAGTCAGCTGTGTATTTTAACACAATATGTTTTATTCTGATTTAGAAACATTTCAGTATTGGAATTTTTTTTTTTAATGCTCCATTTGTACCATTGTATTTCAAAACATTTATTTGTACCAAGAATTTATTCAGGAGCTTTTATAATCTGTAGTTTTTCATCCAATTGATAAATTTTATTTTAGCAACTTTGATAACTTGGACATAAAAATCACAGAGGAAGTGTTGAAATAGGAAGAGGTACAGACAACTTCATGGATTATTTCTGTGTTACCAAGATTTTACATCTTTTGAAATATGTAACATGAATATACATGCAGACAAACTTTAAAATATTATATCATAATTTAGAATTAGGTATGGTGTCATAATTAATTGCAAAAAGAAAATAAAGCAATGAATAGGAAGTAAAATATGTATGTATATCTGTAGGTAGCATTACAGTCATTACAAAACTAATGTGAAGTCTCTATATTGACTTCCTTAAAAGAACTTAAAGGATTCTGAAATTTCTACATAAGAGTGATTGTGTGCAAAACAGAGGTAAGAAAGGGTTTAAGCTTGTTAATTTCATCCTGAGAGAGTGTTAGTTGTATAAAAATACGTTTATTTTTCACTGATAACTGGCTCACATTCATTAAAATATTAAATTCCTGGGTGGATACACATGAATACATATACCCTCATACATACCTGTAAATATATGTTTAATTTTTGCATTTGAAGAAGAGAATGCTGAGTTTATCTTGCTCATAAATGTTATCAGTCAGCTATTAACACAATGATGCTGCATAACAAACGGTCCTAGAATTCAGTGGCTTACAGCAATAAGCATTTTTGTTGTTTTTTCAATTCTGGTTGTCTAGAACAACTGTGCTTCAGGCTGTCGGTCACTCAGCCTTGGCTTCAGACTGAAGTCCTGAAAGAAGAGTTCAGTTCCACACTTTGTGCCTTACACTAGGGTTCAAGATAAAGAGGCAGCAACTTCCAGAGACATACTGTTTCTGTGGCAAATTAACAGAGAGCGAGGCAAACCACCCGTGCATGTTCAAGGCTTCTGCTCATGTCACGTGTTGACAGTCCTTTGACCAAAACAATTCCTGTGCTCCAAATCAATGAGGCATGAAAATGCATTTTATCCACGGGAGCATGGGGGCAACTGAAAATATTTACAGACCAATAATCCAGTGTTTCATATTCACCTAAGTAATGTTCTAAAGGAAAGTGCCCATGGAGATGTAGGAACTATTTGAGTGAAACTGTCTAGTGGAGAGTGAAGCAAACAGTGAGGGAAGATACCATTAAAAGAAGATAGCAGAAGTTCAGCTTCAAGGAGTATTGCTTTGTAGGAATTGCTAGGGAATTTCAACCAAATCAGATAAAGGACGTAGAAATTCATAAACTTATGTTAATTTTTTCTGTTTATTTTTAAATGTTGAAAAGCAGTTAACTTCTTGAAATTTTTTTCGGGGCCAAACACAATATGTCTGCAGACCATATGTATTAATTTGGAAACTGCCATTTGCTGCCTTTCGCCAGAAATCTCTTTTGATTATAAACATACAACCCTCTAATTACACATTTAAGAAAGTTTTAAAATCTATCTTTTGTTTTGAACAATAGTAAGGCTATAATTTTACCCTATCTCAAGGAGGATTGCTATTGGTCAGATTTTGGGCCTATTCCTGTGTAGATGTTTTCTAAAAATAGAAGATGGTATACATATAATGATATCATGTTACATTACTTGAAAACCACAGATTTTACACAGTGCTTCAAATACCTATACTGATTTAATCTTCACAGCAAATGATGGTATTACCATTTTGTAGATGAGAAAATTGGAGCTCAGAAAGATGATGTGATTTGTCCTAGGTCATAGGCTTAAGCTTGTAGCAAAAGTAAGATGGTAGTTCGTTTAATTCTCAGACGGCAAAGAGGTTAGATAATCATAGATCTACAAAACACCAGATCTATTCTCGCTACTGTTATGATTCTAATATAGGCTTACTTCACTTTATTGTACTCTGCAGATATGAATTAAAGATTTGTGGCAACCATGCATTGAGCAAGCATATGGGAGCCCTGTTTACAATAGCGATTGCTCGCTTCATGTCCCTGTGCCCATTTTGGTGATGACTGCAATTTTTCAAACTTTCTCATTATTATTGTATTTGTTATGGTGATCTGTAATCAGTGATCTTTGATATTACTAGTGTAATTATTTTGGGTCTGCATAAACAGTGCCGATATAAGATGAAAACTTAATTGATAATTGTGGTGGCTAAGACTTGTTTAATAAAATTGGGGGCAATGGACATCCTTGTCTTGTTTCTGATCTTAGATAAAATGCTTCTTTCTTTACAGCATTGATTCTAATATTTAATATATGGTAAAATGGTATCTTTAAATATTTTCCTTATAGGCATTAAATTCTTCTTTGATAGAAAGTAAAATCTCCACAAGATCATGCTGATGCTATATTTCTACACTTTCAGTTACATCTGCTCTTATACCTTTGAGCCTTTTTTTATCATGTGATACAATGATTAGCTTGTCTAGAAATAATTGGTTTTGTTTTGTTTTGTTTTGTTTTATGGTATCATTTGACATGATGCAGTTTAGAATGTCAGAGATATTAAGTTGTAAAACAGGAAATGCTTTATATTTTTTATTAAAGAAATATGATAATTACATGTTTTAAATATATTCTTTAAAATGAGGGAACAGAGATTAATTTTCTTACAAATTAGCTATGTGATGTTGGGCTGTGATATCTCATTTTACCCTCTGGGTTGTCTAAGAAAAAGGAAGATGGTGACTGCAAATTGGGAGCTCTTTGGGAAGACACAGTTTTTATCCTGGTTCATATTACTAATTAATTCATCAAGATCAATTCCCTATTAACTCATGTTCTTGGCCAAGTTCTGCTGGCCAAGTATATTACAATGATTTATTTTCATACTTAACAGAAACAAATAGCATTTCAATCACAAGTTGGTAAGCTACAAATTATAAAGTTCAAAGTGTGTTCAGTTGTTGCATTTTATTTTGGTTTTTTTTCTGAAGACTGCTGATGGCAGTTATTCTTTTAGGAGTTGGTGACTATATTCCCCAAATGATAAATGATACAAAACGGTGATATATAGTTGTTGTGAATAATATTGCTTTTAAGAAAAGTCACCATCAGTCCCAAAGAAAGTTTACAAAATAAGGAAGAAGGTTAAGAAGAGATGCAGTTTCCATTTAGTTTCCTGTCCCAGAATTTTGTTGTTTTTTTGTTTTAATATCTTCCTTGGAGCAATGAGTCGATGTCTCCCACCAAAGCAAAGCAATCGTGATATACATTTTGTACATAGTAAACTCTATATGATTTTATGGTTACTAAAAAGAAAAATATTATCTTACCCTCTTCCTCTGTTTCTTTAGTGTAATAAAGTATCTTCCCTGGGAAGTCACAAGATTCTGTCATTTCTTTTTCCTGTGCTCTAAGATAGTTGTAACTGCCTGGTTTGAAACTTGTTTTTAGTTTGGGAGAACCTTAATAGGTGGTATTAAGTGGTGCCTAAAGGAGCAAAAGTTATCTATATGTAAAAGCAGTGATGTTACCTACAAGTAGCTACAAAGAGGCTTAGCAATTCAAGTGAGTTATGTTAACTGCTGTTTCAAAATGCTTAGACCCCTGTTGTGGGAGCCCCCAGAGCTCACTTTCTCTTTGGAACTTTGTCTCATTTCTTTTTCTGTTTAGACTGTACTACTTCGAGAAAACTTTTACCTCCAACCCAGGATGGCTTTGAATACAGCCCAACATAAATACACAAACTTTGTTAAAACATTATGAGATTTTTCTGTGTGTGTGTGATTTATTTTTTCAGTTCATCAGCTATCATCAGTGTATTTTATATGTGGCCCAAGACAATTCTTCTTCTTCTTCCAGTGTGGCCCATGAAAGCCAGAAAGTTGGACACCCCTGATTTAGTTTTCTTCTGCTTTTCTCCTCTGCAAATTCAAGGTTCCCTGAAAGATCCATTGTCTATTTCTGAACACTTTCTGGAGATTCTGAGGTGTCCAAATTCCTCTGGGAGCCAATGAAGAGCCAAATTCCTTCCTTCAGACTGAGTGGTGAAGGAAGAAGAGGCTTTTACAGCAAACAGTTCTTCCTAACTGGAGAGCCGGACAAAGATAGGAGGGGTACTCACCAGAGAGAATAGCAGATTGGACAGCCTTACCTCAGCATATTTATTACCACCTCATAGGGAAGAGAATTAAGTTTCAGGGGAAATAAAGGTCTTTTGTATGGGAACAGTAGTATTTCTATCTTCTGAAGAAAAAAAAAAATTTATTTTTTATATGAAGAACCATGTGACTATATAAATATGACCAATTAACTTGATTTTGAATTTGACTCTGTTCTCACATACATTTAAATTAATTTGTGTTCTGATGGAATATCTTATAGAATAGCCAAGTATTTTGAAATATTTTGCTAGATTGTGAAATGTTTGGCAAATGGAAAAATTGGGAGGATCTGAGAATTCACCCTAGGAGAACCTGAAGAGATCAGGCTATCTAAGAAGATGAGAGCACCCTTGAATAAACTTATATTTCTTAAACTTCAAGATGCTAGTTTGGAATCCCAAACTAAGAATAAAGTTTATATCGCATAAACACTACAGCGGTTTGATGGTTTAGATCCGGGGTGGCCAACAAGTCGATCGCGATCGACCGGTAGATCGCGAGGCCAATTTTGGTCGATCATCAATCGCTCGCCATGTCTGGGGTGGGATTCCGTGTACCGTGGACTTGGAAGCGATTGTAGCTCTTATAACTCGAGCGGCGCCGCTGCGGCGCCCGGCTGATTCGAAGCAGCAACTTGAGCGGCGCCAGTACAGCGCCCGGCTGATTTGAAGTGTCAAATCATAACATACAATCCTAAGAAACCGACACAATGGGGTATCAGAGTTCATACTCTAGCTGACTCGAAGACTGGCTACATTTGCTGCATTTTGCCATATTATGGATCACTCACAACAGAGCTCTTGGTCAGACCCTGTTTCATCAAGAATTCCGATACACTTATACAAAATGTTGTTGGAGAAAATTTCAGGTGCTCAGGGGCACCATATGTACACGGATCGCTACTATACTAGTTATGTCTTAGCTCAAGAACTAGCCAAATTGAAATGCAATATCTCCGGAACGATCTTAACGAACAGGAAAGAATTGCCCAAGGAAATAAAAAAGCCAAATTTTTCCAAAAAATCCATGGTCGAGTATCCATAGGGTAATACCTTACTTTTAAGGTGGAAAGATAAGAGGATTGTCACTTGTTTGACAGGAATGTCGACGGTCAAAAGGATTACACGAGGTGGTATGGAAATAATGGTCAAGAAACCCAATATTGTTTTTAATTATATAAAATATATGGGTGGTGTTGATCAGGCAGACCAATATGCATCAAGGTATTGTTTTCTGCAAAAATCGCTTAAATGATGGCATAAGCTTTTTGGGGGGGGCATGGAAATTTGCCTCATCAATTCCTACATTCTGTATAAACTAGAAAAGACCAAAAAATGGGAAAAGCCACTCAGCCATTTGAGATTTCTAAAAACACTTGTCGAGCAATTGAGAAGATCATATCGCCAGCATCGTGAGCGAGCGTCTACGTCACAGTCCGATGAAATCCGACTAAATGGGAAGCTTCACATAGTACTACAAGGGCCAAACAGGGACTGCGAGGTTTGCTGTGACCGTAACACGCCTGGAGGTAGATGGGAAGTAACGTATTACTGTGATACGTGTCCTGATAAACCTAGGATGCATCTTGGGCATTGTTTTACAAAATATCACACAAAAACTAATTACAGAGTGTAATATTTATCAAATGTTGTTTTCGCTATAAAAATAAATGAATTGGTGAAATTTTATTATTTGTATACGTTTGTTTGTTTATAAATGATTTTAAAGTACTTGTAAATTGTTTCCGCAATTTGGCTGAAATTGTCTCGAGTGGCTGGTTCACACAAGCGAAAAAGGCCTCGAGTGCAAAGGGGTAGAAGACAAAACTTCCTACCAATAGTTTAATGCATTCTGGGAATTTGCGAAGGTCAGAAATTCCAAGAATTCTGACAGCCTGACACTGTGATCTCCGCCCACCCAGACAACACATGTTGACTTATGTGTTACACTTGTCACCGGACACAATGCGTGAACGCAACAGTTACGACTCGACTCATCAAAGAACACAGTCAGTTAGCTTGAATACTTGGTAGTGTCATACAGTAGCTTCTTTTCTTTTGTATTAACAGTATTCTTGTCAATCAGTATTATTTATCCTCGGTGACCACGTTGAGTTTCAATTTTTCTTCTGTTTAAAATGTAAGTACCTTTTCTTTGTTTTAAATTAAATTGCTTTTCTTACCTATCTATTTACTTGATAAGTGAGCATTCTCGGCAACAGATCTCTAAACTGCGATCATTACACTGAGAGAAAAATAAGGGACAGTATTACAAATATATTAGG
>PVKE010047563.1:0-11878 GCA_004027555.1 Craseonycteris thonglongyai | reverse complement strand
TCATTAACCTTATTAATTAGCACTGACACGTTTAAGTAAATACGTATACTGTTGTCATTTTTGTCTTAAATGAGTAAAGTATGAATACTGTTTACATATTTAAAACATTCTTGTACCCGCATACACGAAAATTCCTAGGGGCAAATCCTACTTCGCGGTTTTTCAGCTTTCGCGGAAGGTTCTGGTCCCCATTAACTGCAAAAAACGAGGGATCACTGTATTGCTCAGAGACAAATCAGCATTTTTGTTTGTTTGTTTAATGTGTTTTTTATAACAGTATAATCCAGAATAATTTATTGTTTTTAAGATCATAGAGGGTGACCTTTCCAAAGGATATTCTGTCTAGGTTCTTCTTAAGTGTACTGCACTGTTTGCCTCATCCAGCAAGACCATGGCTGATGTTATTTTCCAAGTGCCAATTTTAAGCTCAAAAACATTGTTTTATTATTAGTTCTTGATACCCAATTATATAATATGAAATATAGGACATTATGTATTCTAAACCTTGTCACTTAAGTTCAATGCAAATGAACTAATATCTTCTCCAATTGCTTTCTAACCTGACCCCCAAGTGGTTTGCATTTGCCAGTGTAATTTTGTTTTCAACTGTGATATCCCTACAAATAATGATAATCATATCTGATTAAGAGTAACATAATAAATATAGCTGCTTGAAAGTGGCATGCTATGTAATCCTAATATTTTCAAACGGTCAGAATAAGATTGTTATACATAACAACTAAAAGGAAAGAGCTGGGTTTCTAATGGTGCTCCATATCCAAATAATTATTCTTATTCTCTATCCCTTGATCATTCTTAGCCATCCATCCCTTTAACAACCTATTCTGTGCCAAATAATGGAGCAACAAGAAGATAGTTCTCTGTCCTGCAACATGATTTTTTAAAGGAGGAAATTATAGTGAAAATAAGAATGCTTGGCTTCTTGGTATTTCAAACACCTAGCACAGTGCCTAGAGACAGAGGTGTTGGTTTATAAAATGCCACCTTACAGCTATCCAAAAAATAATTGCTCTCTGCTGCTAGGCTGCTTCAGTTTCTTTTCCATCACCAAGATGTCTTTGAGTACCTGAGTAATTTGGCTTCAGTTAGGGAAACCTTTCTCTCTCTCTTTCATTTTTCTCCCACAGCATCGTCTATAGTCTACTCATTCACTCCTGACCCGTAAGTATCTTAACATCTCCTACTATACTGACTCATATCTTCTCTCATCTGATAGCCATCCCAACTGGTGCCACTCAGCCATCAGCAGACACACTATTTTTATTTCTGGTTACCACTGCCTTTTACCTGGGTTACAGTAACCGTCTCTTAATTGGTTTCCTTGTTTCAATATTTTCACTTACTAATACAGTCTTTATAAGGCAGCCAGAAGCCTCTTTTTGCTACAACTCTAATTAGGTTTTCTCATGTTTAATACTTCTCAGTGGTTCTGCATTGGCCTGGGAAGAAGTCCAAATATTAACATGACTTTCCAGAAGTTTGGTGATCCATTCACTAACCACATTTAAATCTCATCTCCCCTTTGTTATGCTGGTGCCTTTAGCAAAGTTGAGCTTAAATATTTCAGCTGTGCTGCTGTAAATTCCAGATGAAAAAGGAACGATTGTTAAGCATGTGTCTGGGCAGGAATATTAGAAAGGGAGCAGCACTCCCTAGTGGCCAGCATGGTGTTGCTGGGGTCAATGAGTGACGGTTGAAGGGGAGAGAAAATGAATCTGAAAGCGTACACACAGCTTGTTTACAGGGCCATCTGCTTATTCACAAGTGAAGCGTCTTTATCCATTGCTTCCTGTATTTTGGAGAATGAAAAATTAATGTTGTGAAGGAAGGTGGTATTTTTATTTCTGTCTGCAACTTAAATTTTATTATAAACCACAAAAATTTTTTCAAACATGTATTTAACATATCGCCCCCTATAATTATGCTCATAACCTAAAATCTGAATTCGGCAATGTTGAAAAATTTCTTTGAAGGGGAAAACAACAGGGCTGGATTGCAGCGCTTTCTGATGAGCTGCCAATGGAGTGAAGAGAATTCCTGGCTTCAACAGATTCTGTGTTTTCCATGTCAGCCATTGGTGAGAGACTTGTGAAGACTAGTGACATCTGACAATCTGTTCTTTTCTTCAAACACAAACGTAATTTGCATGATTGGCCAACATGAGAGTTTTCTTGTGGTTTTGGTTTTTTTCACTGTCAAATAGGCAGTCACTCTCAGCAAGATTCTGAAGATGTCACATCAACTTTGAAATTTCAAATTTATTGCCCTCTGTGGAAAAATCATATGGTGTAGAAGTACTCACAGATTAGGGTATTCACAAGACTCTTAATATGTATCCTTTGTGCGTATTTCTGTGTCTGTCTCTTTAAATTAAGGAACTGTGAAAAATAATGACTTAATGTGCCCATTTGACTTTCTCTTAAATATCAGAGTTATCAGACAAATCTTCACTAGGGAGCAATTGTAGAAGCTAAACAAAAATACAGATATCCCTTACATTCTGAGTTCTCACCATATGAAGATTGCAAACAGTTTTACTCCAAATTCACTCTAAGTCAAAACCCACTGTAAGAACTCTGCATGGAGATGCCGGGATGGCTCAGGGGGTTGAGTGCTCACGTTGCAGCCCCAGGGTCCGAGGATGGAGTCCCGGCCCTGGCCTGTGTGAACCCATATGCTGAACTGGGGTATAGCCCCCAATTCAGTTTTTGCTGGGGCAAGCTTCCCATGTGGGAGGCCCCAGTTCGGCCCCCAGCTCATGGGGGGCGTGCCTCCCATGCAGGAGGCCCCCAGCCTTGTTCCCATTGTGCTCAGCCTCCAACCCACCTGTGTGGAATGAAACTATGTTTAAAACTTATGACAGGCAACTGTGGCAACTGCTCTGGGCCCTCCCTCTTCTCTCTGTCTCTCTCTCTGTCAAAAACAATAAAATAATTCTTAATAAAAAAAAAAGAACTCTGCGTGCCAGCAAAAATATGTAGGTTAGCTTACACATCTGGACGAGAGAATGTACACTGCCTGCAGACCCAGCTCAGACCGTTTCCAGATAGGATGGGCCTTTGCTGTCCTACATGGGTTGTACAGTATAGATATAGATTTCACATTAGTAAGTGCTATTATATGAATGTTTGTGTCACCTCCCAAAAATTCTTATGTTGAAATCCTAACCTCCAAATGTGATGGTAATAGGAGGTGGGCATCTAGGAAGTGATTTGGTCTTGAGGGCGGAGTCCTCAAGAATGGGATTAATACTCTTTTTTTTTTTCTTAAAGATTTTATTTTTATTGTTTTTGACAGAAAGAGAGAGATACAGATACAGATACAGAGACAGAGAGAAGGGGGAGGACCCAGAACAGTCTCCATAGTTGCACATCATTTGTTTTTCCACATAGTTTCATTCCACAGGTGGGAGTGGGGCTGCACAGGGCAGGAACTGGGCCGGGGTCTTCATCCCGGTGAGAACGAAACTTGGGGGCACTCCCCAGTTCAGCACATGGGTCCACACGAGCCAGGATTCAATCCTTGGTCCCCGGGGCTGCAAAGTGAGCGCTTAACCCACTGAGCCATCCCGGCTTCACGATTAATGCTCTTATAAAAGAGACCTCCTGGGGCTGCCTAACCCCTTCCACCATGTGCAGAGAGTAAGAAGGCACTAAAGGGCTTTCATCAGAAGGCAACCACGCTGCTGCCTTGATCTTGGACTTCCCAGCCTCCAGAACCATAAGAAATAAATTTCTGTTATTTATAAACTGCTCAGTCTGTGGTGTTTTCTGATAGCAGCCCACGTGCACTAAGACATTAAGTAAAAATGTTGTCTAGAAAATGGATTTGCCAATTAGTTGCTGTACCAATGTTTTAGGGAAGTGGTTATCTCAAAGCAAAAAATTACTGATGTTGCTAAGGTTCAGGGTATATAAAAGTATATATACATATGGCTATGTTTACATAGGGAAAATGTTGAAGAACTTGAAGAGAAACTTGTTCAAGTTAATGCTCATTGTTGGTCAGAAGAAAAGACGAAGAAGAGCAATTCTGAATACTCAATGCCAAATGTGTAAAAAGTATTTTAGATCATTTGTAGGAAATGATTGGTGTTATCAATGACTATGATTATGACCTGAGCAGAATTACCACCTTCAAAAATGCATTTAAATGTACAATCTTATCATTGGGAGCTGTATGAATTGCAAGATAAGGGAATGTTATCCATTTTGAGGGGCAGTTTTAGTGACTATTTCAGTTTTTTTCCCAATGCTTCAGGTGAGGCTCTGCAGTCATTGTTTCTTAATTGCTGAGTTAAGAAGACTGTCTACCTATTTCTAGAATTTAGACCTGAATATATTTCTGGCATGTACTGTGTCACTTATCTCCTTCACTAGCTCACACCCTCTCAAATTTATGCATCATCAAGCCTCTACTAAGACCACAGTCCTTCTTCCTTCCCACCACCAAACCTCACTTGGATAATTAAAGGGTGTCCCAAAATTCATGCAAGAAGTAATTTTGATAGAAAACACAGGTTTATAATTAAAAATTGTAAATTTTCATTGCTCAACAATGAAAACACGTTGTTCTTTTGTGTAGCACTCCATTGTTAATAACCCTGAACTGTCAGCTGTCACGCTGTCTTTTTTTTCGTTGGCAACATTTTACCACACAAATGACGCAAAATTCAAATCTTTAGAAGGTGACTAGTTTTTAATTGTCTCATTTTATAAAATTTAGTTGCCCAAGTGTTATTATATATCTTTAACATGGTATGTCCTTGGCTACAGAGGGTGCCAAAATTATGTATATACATTTAAGTAAAGAAAAAAACTATTAAAATTGTAACAATATATACCGATTACAAAAAATGAATAAAAGTCACGTTTGACTTCTGCAATTACAAGATGTGCTCAAAGTGGTTACCATCAGCTTCCAGACACTTCTGATTATGGCAAACTACTGCTTGAGCAATGTTAACCAAAGTGTCCATTTGTATCTGCACATGCTGTTTCAATTTACCATTCGTCTCAAACTTATCATAAATGTGTGCACTCCTTATGCGTGTTGAAGGTTCTGTTGCATGCCCATGCCTTCATTGTCATTGTACTTCCAGCGCATTCTTCAGTTTCAAGTACTTCCCAAAATGATCTTGTGCTCCTCAAACAACTGTGCTTTCACCATTTTTATTTTACTATCTTGCCTGTCGCATGGTGACACTAGCATTCATTGGATTAACACCATTTTTTGAGCAAACGTCATACTACACATTGCTACCATAATTCGATTCAACTTTGAAAAGCAATACGTAATAGATAACATCTCTTAAAATGTATATATATATTGGGGGGGGTACCCCCAGTATTGACATTACTGTGCATGTTCATTGCAGTGTAGAAGGAAAACATAATTCATATTGGATACTATATAGTATTCTTAAGAGCTGCATGCAAACACACCATCGATGAGCCTATTAAGTGTTAAATAATTGGATAAGAAGGATTTTAAATGTTTATATCATGCAGATATACTTAGTATTGTTATAGAAGATGAAGAATGTTGTCACTGATATTTAGGAAAATTGCTTGGATTTTTGTATGGAGTGCATGAATATTTTTCCTATTTAAAACACTGGAATATAGCCTACCTGTATAAATCCTAGAATTAAAGGGTAACTCTAGTGCCTAAATTGCTATCCAACGTGCAAAGTGTATGTGGTAGATTTGTACTGTATTAACTTACCTCAGCCAGAATTAGTCTCTCCTAGAATTCTGTCCCCTGCATAGTTGGAGGTTAGTGGTTCACAACAGACATTTTGAAAGACAGAAATGATGAAGCAGCGGCAATATTTCTCTCTACACCCAAAACTTCGCTGGCTCTGGGCCAGGCCCATGTTTAATCCATAAAGAAGAGTACTTGCTTTTCCTGCAGACCACCCACCTTTGAAGTTGGAGGCTTGCGGGCCGTGAGAAAGTGATGTGGGCAGTGGCCCATCCTTGCAGGTCCAGTTTCTTTAACTTCACATCCACAAGGCCTTTTTGATTGCTTTATCTGCAAACTTCAGGCTCCAGCACCGGATGAAGAAACAACAGCCTTCCATAGACTGTTTAACCAGCTACCACATTTTGTAACATCAAATTCCTATGGTCAACTCCTTGTTTTATATATGTATGATTACATTTATATAAATATAAAAAATATTTAGGGGAAGCCAGCATGCTTCAGTGAGTTGAGCACTCACTTTGCAGCTCTAGGGACCAAGGATCAAATCCTGGCCCCTGTCTATGTGGACCTATATACTGAACTGGGGTGTGCTTCCCATGCCGGAGGCCCCCAGTTTGGTTCTTGCTCCCTGGTTTGGTCCCTGAAATGAGAGGGCATGCCTCCCACATGGGAGGCCCCCCAGCCCAGCCTGCCCTGTGTGGCCCCTGACCATCTGTTTGGAACAAAACCATGTCGAAAACTGATGATGTACAACTACGGAGACTGCTCTGGGCCCTCCCCTTTCTCTCTGTCTCTGTCTCTCTCTGACTCTGTCAAAAACAATAAATCTTTTTAGCAAGGTTTACAAAACAAACAAACAAACAATAAATCTTTAAAAAATATTTATATTCAATATTTCATAGAGATGGAAACACACATTATAAGTATCTATATACATAAATATAATTTTTGTTTTTCTTTTCAGTGTTTCTTCTTTCATGGAGCCCTGATTAACACTGTGTCTTTTCAGCTCCTCCCTGTCCCTTGAATCTGCATTGACCTTGTAATTTACTTGGTTAATAGAATGAGCCAGAAGAAAGCTGAGATGGCTTAGAGGGTTGAGCACTCACTTTGCAGCCCTGGAGCCCAAGGATCAAGCCCCTGCCCCGGCCCATGAGAACCCATAAGCTGAACTGGAATGTGCCCTCAGTTCAGTTCTTGCCCGGGGTCTATGTGGGAGGCTCGGGGCCCAGTTCCTGCCCTGCACAGCCCTGTGCCCACCTGTGGAGTGAAACTATCTGGAAAACTAATGCTGTCAACTATAGAGACTGCTCTGGGCCCTCCTCCTTCTCTGTCTCTCTCTGTCTGTCTCTCTCTGTCAAAAATAGAGAATGAGCCAGAAGTGACAGGGTCCAGTTCTATGTCTAGGCCTCAGGAAGCTTTGAACATTGTCTCTCTTGGAACTCTGTAACCACTTTGTGTACAATCCCAGGCTAGCCTGTTGGAAAATGAGAGACTACTTACTACATGTAAGTGAGTCCAGTTGTCCTAGCAAAGGTCATGCCAGACCAGCCTGTAATCCTCTATCCCACCAATATATGAGCAAGTGCAGCCAAAGTCAGCAAAGACGCCCACCCAACTGACCACAAATGAGGGAGCCTATATGACAGCAGACCCAGCTGATTTGCAGTCTCCCAGGCAGCAATATTTATGAAAGCCACAAAATGTGAGGTATTCTTTTCCTCCACAATAATGGCTAATTGATGTATTCAGCATATTAATTTTTCCTTTTTTTATTGTGAAATATAACATACATACTGAAAATTACAGTGTGCAAGTTTAACAAGTAATTATAAAATGGAAATAAATGTAGCCAGCCCTAGATCAAGAGAAAGAGCATTGCCAGCATTGAAGAGTCCCCAACCCCCACAGCCCTGTGTGGCGTCTCACTGTCCTTTCCCACTATCCTTTGAGATAATCATTTTTTGGCTTTTTTGGATTGCTTCACCATGTCTTAGGAAAAACAGTATCATTTAGTTTTACTTGTTGTCCACCTTTATGTTCTATAAGATTTTTATTTATTTATTTATTTATTTTATTTTATTTTTTTTTGCCTAGCTTGTATTGCATTATGTTTATAAAATTCCGCCATGTTGTCCTGTGTAGCTACAACCTGTGTACTTTTATTGCTGTGTGATGTCCCATTTTATGAATATACCCACATTTATAGATACTTGGAACATTTCCGCTTTGGGACTCTTACTAGGTTTGGGCTTTAAATGTTCTTGTATATGTATCCTGATGTACCTGTGCATGAGTTTCTCTAAAGCAGTGGTTCTCACATTTTAAATAAATAAAATTTAATTAATTAATAGTTTTAAAGTTTTTAAATTATAGAGATCTGAGACATTAAAAATATTTATTAAATAATTCATTTAAAGTAACAATAATAAACCCATTATGTATATTCATTCCCTGAGGCTGCCATATATATTACCACAAACATGGTGGCTTAAAACAATAGAATTTTATTTGCTCATAGTTGTGGAGACTAGAAGTCTGAAATTAAAATGTTGCCAGGGTTGATTCCTTCTGGAGGCTCTGAAGACTTTTCCATGACTTTCTCCTTGCTGCTGGCAGCTATGGACAATCCTTGGCACTCTTTGGCCTGTGGATGAACACTCCAATCTTTGTCTTTGTCTTCACACAGCATTCTCTCTGTGTGTCTATGTTTGTGTCTGTCTCAAATCTCCCTCTCCTTTCTCTTATAATAAGGTGACCAGATTTTAACATTGGTAAAGCGGAACACCATTGACCGGAGGGGAGGAGGTTCTTGATTAAAAATTTGGTCTATCTCCCGCCATTCCCTAGCTTGTCATGCATTCTTTCCAAAAATCAGGACTTTTTTAAAATGCTGGGGGACGCGGGACAAATTGTTAAAAATCGGGACTGTCCCGCCAAAAGCGGGACGTCTGGTCACCTTACCTTATAAGGACAGCAGTTATTGGATTTAGGGCCCACCTGAAATCCAGGATGATGTCATCTCAAGATTCTTAACTTTATGTCTGCAAAAATCCTATTTCCAAGTAAAGTCACATTGACAGGGACTGGGAGTTAAGTCTCGCACACGCATTACTTGGGGTACACAATTCAACTCACTACACATGTTAACATAACACATTTTAAAATAAAAAATAGATATATTTCCAAATAAAAATTTAGTGATGAGTAACATTATTTTATATTTGTGTGTATCTCTTTAATATCTAGAGTCATACAAGAAGCTGGGTGCTCATATGCTTTTACATTCAATCCATTGTATGTTGTTTTGGTAGAGCTATATGATGAAAACTCAGCCTCACATAGATAATCTCAGCCCCTCTGAAAGAGATTCAGAGGCTCCCAGAGGTCTTTGAAGCACATTTTGAGCACCACTGCTCTAAAGTATATAAAGCACATGCAAATATATATATATGTTCTACTCTATTGGATAATGCTACATTGTTCTCCGAAATGGTTGTACCAATTTACATTTCTAGCAGCAGTGTATGAGACATCTTGTTGCTCTATGTGCTCACCCATATTTAAAATTGTTGCCTACCTGGTCGTGTATAATGTATTGCATTGTGGTTTTAATCTCATTCATTTATTGTTTGTTTGTATTGCTATTTTATGTATGAAGAAACTGAAGTTCAGAAGAGTAATGTTACTTGCCAAATTCAAGAGTTAGAAAATAGAACGCACATTTCACACTTTGAAATTCAGTTTTCTTTCCACTCACGAAGAAATAATGCTTCTTTTTTGACTCAGTTCTCAGGAAGGTGCAATTGCCCCAAAATTTCACCGCCTCCTCTCCCCTGCAGAGGCTTTGGGCACTCCAGGCCAAGAGAAATTCTGTGTCTCCTTACTCATCCAAACCCCTCATCTCCATACCTTACCTCCTCACTGCCCACCTCACTTCCCTGCCTGGCTCCTACCTACTTGCCTCTATTTCCTTCTAATAAAACTCCCTACCCATCCTCTCTGTGGACCATCTTAAAGTGCATGAGCCTCACCATGGTTACTTATTAAAAAAAAAAAAGGTGTAACACCTAATTTGTGTTTATATGCACGAGAAAATGTATAATTTAAGAAATCAACACCTGGTAGCTACTATTATTATTAATATTTAAGCAATCCAATACAAACCAGTGGTGGGGTTATAGGCAAGTTATTCAACTTTTTTGACTCTCAATTTCCTCATCTGTAAAATAGCCATAATAATACCTACCTCGTAGCATTATTTGAAGGACACAAAGACAATAAAAGTAATGAATGTGCTTAGCACAGTGCCTGATGATAAGTACGTAGTGATCAATAGATATTTATTTTTATTTAGCAAAACCCAACTAGTGCTTACTACATGACAACCACTCTTCTAGGTATGTTTTCCAAATACTGAAGCCTTGTAATATAATTCTCTAGGTTAGGTACTATTATTATCCTCATTTTACTAATGAAAAGACTGAAGCAGAGAGGTTAAGCAACTGGCCCAAGGTCACACAGCCAGTAAGTAGAGGAGTAGGAATTAGGACTTCTGCAGTCTGGTGGTCCCGGAATTTGCGATTCTTGCTAAAACTGCCTCCCCCCAAATTTGTTATTATTTATGAGAAAACTTTCTGCAAATAGCAAAGCACTCTACTATTGGTGGTTACTCTCCCAGCGCTCAGCTCTCACAAACATCCTACTCCCAGGGCAGGTAGCTCCTACTGCCACGGGTCCTGCCAGGGGACCCAGCGGCCACACCCCTTCTGGCCCCGCCCCACTCAACACGCGAGCCCCGCCCCTCGTCCCAGGCAGCCGCGGAGGCTGACCCGACGCCTCGTGAGCTTCCACGTACACACTCCAACGCCTAGCCCCTCCTCCTGGGGAGAACACATCCGGGTCGCTGGAGCCGGTGCCTCAGGCCCCGCCCCCTTTCCCTAAGCACTCGCCCACTTCCGGCCACCTCAGTCCTTTTCCGCTTTGTCTCTGCCGGTTTTAATCTCTGCCTCATAAATCGTTCCAGGCTCTAGGTCTCAGTCCCTCCGCACCCCTCACCGTCCCCAGCGATTAGCGCCTCATCCGGAATCTCTCCGAGGTTTGGAGCGACCCTGCCGTGCATCTTCGCGGAACGGCCCGGGCTGAGGCCTGCCCCGGGCGGTGAGTCCACGCAGACCTGACCCCGCGTCTCCCCGCAGCTCGGTGGAGGCAGCCTCCGCCGCCGCCTCGGGATGCCGCAGCTGGGGTCCGCGCGGCGCTGGTGGGCCACCGCGGTCCTTTGGGGCTGCAAGCTGCTCGCGCTGCTGCTGCTGCTGGTGCCGGGACCTGGCGGCGCCTCTGAGATCACCTTCGAGCTGCCCGACAATGCCAAGCAGTGTTTCTACGAGGACATCACGCAAGGCACCAAGTGTACTCTTGAGTTCCAGGTACTACATAGGCTCCGGCAGTCCCGGGGCCCCAGTTCGCGGTTTCAGGGTCCGGGCTGTAACATGCTGGTGCCCCACCCCCCGACCAAGTTGGCTGATTGAGGGTAACTCTAGGTATCCGATAACAGAGCATTTGGCTTTCATTTTCTAAACCTTGAACAAGAGACGTTTAAGACCAGATATGAAGATATATGAATTCCAGAAATGCTCTTCATTGAACTTTATTCCTTAAAAGACTCTTTTAAAATTATTCCTGTTTTATAGTGCCATAGGCAGCCCCTCATTCTCTAATCCACGCCTCCGCTTTAATCAGATTTGAAGTGCTGCCAGTATCTAACTCCATTGTTTTTTAGTTTTCTTTTTTCACGGATAAATTCGGTTTATTGGTTAATGTGGTCCCTGTCATTGAAAGAGCATCATTCGAGGCCAGATGACCATCTGCCAAAGGTGTTATCTGCAACAGATGAGAAACTCCTTCCTCACCTTGGGATTATATATTTTAAAAAAAGATGACCTAGAGACCATCTTATTAAGCGAAATAAGTCAGAATGAAAGAATCCGGAAAAATATGACCTCACTTATAGGTGGAATATAAAACTGAATGTAACAAAGACATAGAGACTTATGGACACACTCAATAACGTGGTGATTGCCTGAGGGAAGGGGAGGAGGGGGGAGGGAGAGAGGGAGGGGAGGTGGGAGAGGGCACCAGCATTATGGAC